>JAMZAV010011152.1:0-39195 GCA_024449915.1 Sweltsa coloradensis | reverse complement strand
AAATCTTAAGTCACAGTAGTAAGTTAGTATTGTAATATCATGTTATAATTTTTTGAGCAAATGGCCCCTTTAAGGTACAATAAAATATGATGTGCTTACTTTATTTCAAACACCACTACAAATTTTCACGGCTCACAGAAGGCTGCGAAACATCAAGCGAGCAATAACACAGGTATGTGTTATTACATTCTATTTGACGCGGTACAATGTCCCGATAACCGCATAAATAAACGGTCCGCGAAAGCCTTCAATCCTTCAATAGTAATAATAATAATAATAATAATAATATTAATGTTTAAAATGTTGTTTAATGATAAATATATTTACCAAAACTTTGCAAAAATTATTACAAACTACAAAGTCAAGTGTACTCCTTATTGACATCAAAGTAGTAACATGCCTAGGTGTACTACATTATTTATGATACAATAAAAAAAAGTTGTGATTTTGCCTATTTCATGTATTGTTTTACAGAAATGTAATAAATCACAAAAATGAAATTGTTGGTTGCTAACATTCCTAACTATTCCTGTTATTATGTATATACTCCATATCTTTTTTAATATCGTAACTTTATACTGAAGAGTTGTAGAGCCCTGTATTCTCCCATGTCCACTTTGGGAATGATGACTCAAAACCTGGAAAATTCAAAAGGATTGAAAATACTGGCTATCTCCTATCTCATTACATACAAAAACAAATTCGAATATAATATTGTATGTAAAAATGTTGTTGTTATAATGTTACAGTTACAATGATTAACATAACAGAAATTAAATTTAACTGGTTTTGGATCTAAATCTTCCTCCTGATGGGAAACGGGATTATCATTGTACGAACCGTTAAGAAATTTAATAGTATCTACATTTTTGTGTATTAAGAATCACTTTGTAAGACTAAGCACAGCAATACAATTAAACACATTTTACATTTACATACCATGCTGTGGAGCAGATTATAAGACATTTCCTGACTAGTAGGAGACATTTAATAAAATTAGAGACCCAGATTTTGTTAAAAGCATTAAAATCATGGAGCAATATTGGTATTGTTTTGCTTTACTTATCTGTTACTACTCTGTGACTACAAAGTGTTCTTCTCAGTGCCTATTCAGTAAACAATACAATACATAAGAAGGCAAAGGCAAGATATACCAAAGGGCCTCAACCATCAACCCAACGATGTTTTGTATGGGTCTATTCAATTTTTAAACCTGCCTGGTATCTGTGGTAAGATTATAAGTATCGAAGATCATGACTTAAATTCTTCTCACGAACCACTATCCGTTTTCGATTAATAATTTGTGATAAAACAAGTCGCCTCAGGGCACACTATTTTTAGTTTTAAAATTGGCAAATTCGGCAGAGCAGCCCCACAGAGATCCAGTCTCCACATCCATCCCTCCTCCTAATCCCATCTCACTTCATCTAAGCATTTCCCAAAACACCCAGGGTATACATGCAGCTAGCTTTCCAGTAGTCTGTAGTCTTCCTGCAAGACTCCTACTTTAACTTCAACCTTTAACAGGGAAGCCTCACGTGACGTCACAGCTCGCCGGCAAGTGGCCGCAAATCGATCTGATGTACAAGCATTCTCATTTCGCAAGTTGACGCCTGGTGAACGGCTCAACAAAGATCACGATCTAACTTTTATCCTATTCATTATTTGGACAAAACTTAAGAAAAATAAAATAAAGCAAACATATCATTTCTTCTAATGGCGATTATCTCGAATTTTTTTAACAGAACCGTTAGCTTGATATAAGAAGTTACGCATTATAAATGACAAAATTATCAACAACTTAAGTCTTCTCAACTTCAATTGATAAAAAACTACTGATCGGGTTTCAACAAGAATTTTCTCTTTTCTTGTCTTATTAGTAAGATGCATATTTAAAGAATTGGATTGGAGCAATATCCAATCCAATTCTCTAAATATGCATCCAACTAATAAGACAAAAAATAAGTTAACTTGAAAAAGCACTAAACGAAATTTTACAGCATAGCGTGCAGTTTTTCACGGCTCATCCACACGTCAAAAGCGCGTATTTTAAATGAAAACACATACCATGCATATTACCCTATGCTATAAATTTTTGTTCTGTGCACATTCTATCTAGAAAGTTTATTTATTTCGTGTCTAAACAGTCCGATGAATTTTCTGAAAGAGGTTTTGTCCTAATCCGATCACTAGGTTTTTGTCAATTGAAGTTGTTTTATTTAATTTCATAAAAATACGTACATCGATATAACACGTTGACGTAAGTCTAAAATTTAAAAAAATCACTATTAGAAGGAATGCTATATTTGCTAAATATTATACCTCTTAAGTTTTTTTCCCAATGATGGATAGGGTAAAAGTTGGAGCGTGATAAGTTGTGCGACGTTCAGCAGGCGTCCACTTGCGAAACGATGGTTGCTTGTCCATCAGTTTTGGATCTAAGCGGAGAATAACCCACATTCCCCTCGATTTGTGACGTAGTTGCCTATTGGTACATAACAGGCTTGTACCTAGCTATTGGTACATAACAGGCTTGTACCTAGCGACGACAAACCTGGCGGAGATCCAGTGAACCTTGTGTAACACCTGGCTTGACAGCCATCCCCACTCCTACTCCTCTTCTTCTCCACCTAAGCATTTCCCCTCACAGCCAGGGTATATATACTAATAGCTCTCTAGCGGACATCAGTCTTCCTGCAAGACTCCAACACGAACTTTCACCTTCAACAATCGGTACGTAATATACTGTCAGGAAACCACCTTGAAACAAAATATGTTTCAATGCCCGGAAGTGGTAAACTGAACAAAACAAAAATAAAATTACTAGCTCAAAATGCCGAAGAACACAAAATATTCTTTAATTAAAAAAAAAAAATTATATTAATTAATTAATTATAAATTATAATTATTTAATTAATCTTGTAAAACAAATTTTAGTATCTGAAAAACAAACTTATAGTAACCAAAGGATTTCAAAATGGATCAAAACTACTAAATTATAAGATTTGTGAATGAATTTCCATCCAAGATTTAGGTTATATTGAAGTAAAACAATACAGACAACTAATACAGCAACCTGCCTACCTATGGATCCGTTCTGATATAATGTTCTACTTCCCAATGGGCTATTCCCCCTGCCTATATAACATCTGATACCCCCAAAATCTTAATATATATTTTTGATTAAAAATAAAAATGGTTTAAATTTGACAAAGAAATCTGAGTTTTAATTAATTTTAATTAAAGTAGAATTACTTTGTACTCATCATTTATCCGGTCAAATTGTGAATGGTGCGACGTAATCCAAATATCCTGGGTTAGCCGTCTCTATCAGCTGACTATGGGGGAACACTAGCTGCGCAGAAACAGCCACTCACTGAACCACTACTGAAGAACTTCACCACGAGAACGTCCCATCCACAAACCACGCCTCGAAAGAATGTTTTATTGTTTGCAATACAGTTCCAGGAAGTCAATAATTAGTCCAATATCCGGTAATGTTAAATGAATCAAAATATGCAAATAGATAGATAGATAGATATTTTTATTCACTTAGACTAGTACAGTGTACAAGTATAACTCTTTGCAGAGAAAGTGAATAGTCTATAATTAATAATTAATAATAAAAGTGATAGTAATTATAATGATATACACAGTGTTAGAAGAAAGAATTGTTGGATATAAAGCATAATTGACAATTGATATGGATATTGATATTGATATTATGTATGATGATTGATAATATTGATATATATATATATATGATGATGATTCATTAATCGATTAATAATGATAAACACAGTGTTTATGTTAAAGTAGAGTAGATGCAAAACAATAGCATGCGCTACTATAGATTTAGAACTCATATATAATAAAGAAAAGTTGGATATAAAGCAATTTTTGATGTGATATTGTGATAATAATTGCTGATGGCACAGAAAACAGCAATGATGTACAGGAGAATGTGTCTTGTATAGGCTATATATGATGATTGATTGATTGATTAGTGTTTATGGTAAAGTAGAGTAGATGCAAAATATGCCCTACTAGATTAAGAATTCATATAGAATAAAGAAAAATTGGATATAAAGCAATAATTGATATGATATTGTTATAAGAATTGCTAATGGCACAGAAAACAGCAATGATGTACAGAAGAATGTGTCTATAGTATAAAATTGATACATATATATATATATATATAGAGAGAGAGAGAGAGAGGCAGTAGAAATTGAAAAACGCCCTCATAACTTGAACAAGCGAGATGATGGCAAACGTCTGGCCCAGTCTTGGAAGCCTGTTTTGGCAAATAGATTGGTGCCTGAAAACCATAAAACAGATAATCCAGACTCTGCGCTGGATACACATGGTCCAAGAGTCATACCAACAGTTGACCAGAATCCTCCTACAAGAATGTTGACAAGAAGTCAACATTTAAGTCCTACAATTTCCAGCAATTCTACAACATCAGTTGAAGAACAGAATCAGCCTGTGAGAAGGGTGACTAGAAGTCAAGCAAAGCGCTTAGCACAGTGATGTGGTTAAAAAGTTTTCACTGCACCTGATTTGCTTCTGTACTTACTATTTGGTTTGCCTTTGTAAGGCGGTTTAGTTTGTTTATATTTTTATTGTGTTGCTGATGTTTTGTTTTTATTGTTTTATACCAACTCTTCTTGAAAATGGAAGCCTAGTCTTCTGAAACGTTGAAGTTTTAATTAAATATTTGTTTTAAACATCCAATAAAGCGTGATTATTTCCGTAAAGTATAACTTAACATAAACCATGAATCACGAAAGCCTACAACAGAACATATATATATATATATATGTGTGTGATGATTGATTGATTAGTGTTTATGTTAAAGTAAAGTAGATGCAAAATAATAGAATGCCCTACTAGATTAAGAATTCATATAGAATAAAGAAAAGTTGGATATAAAGCAATATTGATGTGATATTGTGATGAGAATTGCTGATGGCACAGAAAACAGCAATTGGAGGATGTACAGCAGAATGTGTCTTATATACCTGCACAATCCAAGGAAGCTTGTAAGCACATATATATTATATATAGAAGTTTGTTACATCATTTCGGCTAAGGGAACAATTGAAAATTTTAAATTTCAGTGCTTGTTTGTGGTTATACTCTAGATAATTTGTAAATATTATAATAAAAAAATGAATTAACTGCAAATATTTACATGGAGAGGTAGTCATTGATGGAGTAAAAGCTGTTTGCTGTAAGATATGATTTCAACTTATGTTTAAAGGAAGACAGGGTGGGAGAGGTTTTGATGTGGTCAGGGAGCTTATTGTAGAGGGTGGAAGATAGATATTCAGGGCCTTGTGCAAAGAGGCGCAGATTGTGGGAGGACCTGTGTTATATGCGCAAGTGACATATTGATGGTCACGAAACAGTTCGAAATTAAAATATGCGCAGAAGAAACACTCGTAGTACGGAATCAATCAAAATATGCAAATATGCGCAAGTGACATATTGCTAGTCACGAAACAGTTCGAAATCAAAAATATGCGCAGAAGAAAACACTCGTAGTACGGAATCAATCATCGATCAAATATGCAGATAACACTCGATTAAAATATGCAGATGACACTCGATTAAAATATGCAGACGACACTCGATTAAAATATGCAAATGTAAATTTACATGTCGTAAATTTAATATCACACAAACGGTAGAATCACTCCATTCATCGACTTGATTATCGTATAAACAAAACCATCTCACTCCCCCTCGAGGCCAGGGAGCCAAAAACAAAACTTAGACGCGCACCATGACCTGGATCACAATCCAGCTATTCTCCGTCACTTAAACTGTCCGGTTAATTAGCCACCCTCGGCTACCGCCGACCACACACCACACCTTCGCTCGACCTCTACTACTCCGACTGCGACTGACTGGTTTCCCCTACCTTCACGACTTTTATTAGGGCTACCTGTCACATGACTTGCTTCCCTCTCCTACGACGATGGTAGAGATCCTCCACCTTAGGTCTTGCATCCCCCTCACCGCTCACTACCCCCTTGGTCTATCACCTTTGCTAAACTGGACCTCAAGTCGTACACACTATATCCTCCTTCGAGAAGATTCTACCCCTCCTTTTGCGTGTCACGTATACCCTGGCGTCAACTGTCTGACCAACGACTTACTGAGGCGGAATAATATCAATGCTATTCTGCTTGCGTGCAAAAAGATAGGTGAAAACTTAGTCTTAAAACTCAAATTTCTTAACTATTACTGGATGAAAACGCTCCAAATAAGCTGTAATCATCTTTAATATACGGTGTTCATACATTTGCCTACTTTAAAATGTGAAATTCGAGCCGGAAATGGCTTAATTAGGTTAATTATCAATTAATCAGTTTTATCATAATTACAGAGTTAATTTCACCAAAATGATGATTGGCTTTGATAATTGATTGTTAACTGATACCATAGATGTAGATACATTTGATATGTTGCATATTAATAAAGTTAATAAAATTAATTGAATAAGTTTGCATATTAATATGGAAATATGATAGATATCGAATTGAAAATAGCTAGGGAGGCTTGTTAATCTCACAATACTTGTAGCGACCACAAACCTAGCTGACATCCAGTAAAACTTGTGTAACTCCTGGTTCTACATCCCTCCCCACTCCTACTCTCCCACTACTTCATTCTAGCATTTCCCCTCACAGCCATGGTATATATACTGCTAGCTCTCTAGAGGACATCAGTCTTCCTGCAAGACTCTAACACGAACTTCAACCTTTAACTATCGGTAGGTAACATACTGGTACCTAGCGACGACAAACCTGGCGGAGATCCAGTGAACCTTGTGTAACACCTGGCTTGACAGCCATCCCCACTCCTACTCCTCTTCTTCTCCACCTAAGCATTTCCCCTCACAGCCATGGTATATATACTGCTAGCTCTCTAGAGGACATCAGTCTTCCTGCAAGACTCTAACACGAACTTCAACCTTTAACTATCGGTAGGTAACATACTGGTACCTAGTGACGACAAACCTGGCGGAGATCCAGTGAACCTTGTGTACCTTGTGTGGCTTGACAGCCATCCCCACTCCTACTCCTCTTCTTCTCCACCTAAGCATTTCCCCTCACAGCCATGGTATATATACTGCTAGCTCTCTAGAGGACATCAGTCTTCCTGCAAGACTCGAACACGAACTTCAACCTTTAACTATAGGTAGGTAACATACTGGTACCTAGCGACCACAAACCTAGCTGAGTTCCAGTGAACCTTGTGTAACTCCAGGCTCTACCCCCATCCCCAATCCTATTTCCCCCTACTACATCATAGCATTTCCCCTCACATCTACGGTATATATATACAGTTAGCTCACTAGCGGACATCAGTCTTCCTGCAAGACTCGAACACGAACTTCAACCTTCAACTATCAGTAGGTAACATACTTACTTGTACCTACCGACGACAAGACAAGCGGAGATCCAGTGTACCTTGTGTAACGCCTGACTCTACACCCTTCCCCACTCCTACTCTGCTTCTTCACCATCAAACCATTTCCCCTCACATCCAGGGTATATACACATCTAGCTGTCTACCGGACATCAGTCTTTCTGCAAGACACGAACGAACACGAACTTCAACATTCAACTATCAGTACGTTATAAACTTGTACCTATCGACAACTTAACTAGCGGAGATCCAGTGATCCTTGTGTAACACCTGGCTACACCTCGATCCCCACACCCATAATCCCATCTTACACATCTTTGTGTTTTCTCTCACAACTACCAGTACTTAACATAGCAGTCTTCCTGCAAGACTATAACACGAACTGCAAGAACCGGTACTCAACATAGTACCAGTCTTCTTGTATGACAATAACTTGAACTTAAACTCTTTAGTGAGTTCTTTCTTATAGTACACATTGTTAATCTCACACTTTGCTTACATCTTTAAACTAATTGTACGTGCTTGTTCTCCGTCATCCCTTTATATTTAAGCAAGCTAGCTTCTTCTCTTTATCCTTTGATATGTCTTATATTTGCACTCAGACAATACTTATATCCCAAGAAAACAGTTTTAAATCAAACTAATAGTACGTTTAACTTAATATCTAAAAATCTCTAGCATTTTGTAGTAATTACATTTTGTTTAGGTTCTACCCACAAAGATAAAATTTTGTCTGGCCAGTTTACATCGATAAGACGTTGTGACGATTTTAATTTAAAATCAAATGACCTTTAATTTCAAAACATCATCCAAGTATCTTTATGGATTTCTCAATGAGAGAAAACTGTTCAGTTAATTTGCAAAGTGTTCCAAAAAATCAATTTTACTAATGTTTAATACAATATATCTTAAGACTTTGGATATTTTGCTAAATGTAACAAATTCTTTATAAAACAAAACAAATAAATGTTAGTATTCTATCACAAAAAATTATCTGAGGGGCTGAATATGTTTACAAAAAAAACTATCATTAACTTTTATTCTTTTTTAAAACAGTTTATTTTGAAGTTTCTTCTTTTTTCAGACTCGATTGGAAATCGTAGCAACATCAATCAGTCATGAAAGTATTCATCGTGGTCGTTCTGCTTGCCCTGTCTGCAGTCTACATGGCTGCTAAAGACGCTCCGGCCAATGTGTAAGTTTGATGAAGAATCATTAATCATAAAATATGTTACACTACAATTGAATTTGATAATATCATTCGCATCTGCATTATTAAATGTAATTTATTTCCTATTATATTTTAATTCTCTTTTTAGAGACAGCGGGTTAAATTACATTGGATGATATCAGGGGGCCAGTGTAATAGTCGATACTCTGAAATAAACTCTTGCTCATACATTCGTTAGGTAATGACATTATAAAGAATGTTTGTTTTGTCTTGTTCATAGGCAACATATTTTATTCGTTGTTGTTGTAGTTTAATTGTTCCATAAATTCAGATCTATAATGCAACTACAATTCAGAAGTTAAAAAGTTACCATATTGGTGGTCTAATTGGATAAGGCGCCTACTTGAAATGATAGAGATCCGGTTGGGAACCTTGGCCTTAATATGTTTTTTTTATAATTTTTATTTATTTATATTTATATATTGTAATTTTTTAATTGTTTCACCTATAAACAATGAACATTTGCATGATTACTTTTAATACAATAGATATTATTGTAAGTAGTGTACTGATATCTAAAAATGTCAAATGTAACAATATAATATGAATTAAAAAGGTAGCAATAAGACTAGGTATTTGTAGTAAATTTGAACAAGTGTATGACTTGATGTAGTAGGTGCCTCCTTATAAAAAACCATAATATGTTACAGCATGGATGGTACGTGCCAGTGTGCCGCATTCAAGGAGGAAAGCAATGGCAAGGGAGAACTTGTCATCTCCAAGACCCCGGGATTCAAGGTTCCCTGCACGGATGAGGGAAAGGATGATTGCCGCAAGATGTGCAATGCCCTGGTGAGTTGACTAAATTTGTTTATGTTATAATAGATTCAAATTTAAAAAAGTGAGTTAACCGGGTATTGAAACTGGGACCTCTACGGTCTTGGAAAATGCTAGAGACAACAGATTTAATACTGTATATTTTTTTTATTTGGATTGTTAGGCATTGTCAATAAAGTGTGTAGCGCACATTTCAATGCCTATTAGACTATATACATACAATATAAACTATATAAACAAAACCCAACTCCACAACCCGTTAGTTAAGTTATGATGCTAGTTCTTGGTTTCATAGTTGACGACTATGTTTGCTGCTATGTTATGCTATCCTATGATGCTTTTTGACGATTTTATAAATAAAAATAAAGAAGTGTCTCCACTGAGATTGAGCTCGGGACCTCTGCTGTCGGAACTATATAAATGGGCAACAGAATAGATGATTGCGATTTCATGAAGGCTTTTGTTTATTTTAGGTCGGGTCTTGGCTTACATTATTGTTTGTATTCAAGTTTACCTGATTACTTTTTTTTCTGATTGTACCTTACGCCATCTTCAGCTAAACAACGAAAGATAATTTAACGCGAAAATTGTATAATAAAGTTATGTTAAGTTTCTTACTTAACTTAAAAAAATTTAATAAAATTAATTTTAATTCTCACAATAATATTAAAAAAGCAATTCGAGCACACGTTTTTTTTTTAAATCTAAATTTTTATATTATACAATCTAGCCTACATATAACCTAAACCATCCTTATACAAGATACTATGAAACAAAGTTTATTCGTTGAATTAGAAAATCTGATTTTATTATTGTGATCGTTTTTTTTAATTTTATTCCCGCCAAACAAATAAAAAAATTTAAAATTTTCAAACCGAATTCGTAAAAGTTCCCTGCCCTGTTTTAACGAAAAATTTCCCAGTTCCTAAAATACTTTTTTTACGAAATTAGTTATTTTTATGTAAAGGCAAAAACTTTGTTCGTTTGGGGACCCCGCACCCGAAAAAACAACACCTACTACTAATTGTGTTATTTTCATGGCAACAATGCCAAGGAAAATCTCACACGTGCTCTGTGAGAAGATGGCCACTGCGTTGAGGATTGGAGGTAAGCAAAGTTTTAAAACAAATGGGGCTTGAGTACAAATTGGAACAATATGCTATGGCATTCTAGAGCTAACATCTTAAAAATTGGCAAACAACACCGAAAAAATTTTTTTGTATTGGGTTTCCCAAATATTTTATGAGAAGTCCCCATCCACAAATAATTTTTTAAAACGGATAAGTTTTGTTTGTATTCAAGGGCAAACTTGTTTTTAATGTACTACGTATTTTTTTAAATTTTAGTTTTGGATTTTGAACTATGCAGTTTATTTGGGCATTTGTGGCAGTCGGCTTCTAAATAGAAATAAGGCCATCAAGTCCAATTTTTATTTTAGCGGAAAAAAACCATGTTCAAAAGTGGAAAAAAAAATAAAAATGGGACCAAAAAATGGCGTTGCAGGGAAACCTTTTTTTCTGAAGGGTAGGATCTGTTTAAAAATTGCCTTCAGACAAACCCAAAAAGCATCAGAACAATTTAGTATTGAAGGGGAGTATAAAAAAAATCTTTAAAACCCAAGAAGAAAAATTATTTTGGTTACTTTTCTGATAATGAGAAAATCTTAACTAAATCACAGAAATATATTAAAAAATACAAATAATTGGATATTGGAGAACTGAAAATTTTTTTTTAAAATTTTTTTTGGAATGCCAAAAATTTTTCAAGATCTTGTCAGTTTAAAGCCCTTTAAAAACTTGACCAAGCATTGACATTAAAAAACCCCCAAAATTTGACTAGAAATAAAACAATTTAACTACATATTACAGCTTTTGATATTAAAAAAAATTTAAAAGGGTTTAAAAAAACGTTATTTAATACCCAAAAAAAATAAAAAATAAAATTAAAAATCTTTTCCGCCGGTGTTCAACCCTGGTCTCCCACATTCAACCTACAGGAGTGTTTCCCAACAATAAATCGATAAATATACCCTTGTTATAACTGCGTTAGGAAGACGTTATTAATAATGTTTTTTGTCGGTTAAGGCAACGATATTTTTTGCAGTACTATTTATCCATTTGATCTTAATGCATCACAATAATTTAGAAGTAAAAAAAATTTCCTTTTCGGTGGTCTGTTGGCTAAAGGGGCTCCTGGGAAATTTAATTACAGGTTCCAACCCCGTCGGGAAATTTTTTTTTAACTTCTAAAAATTTTTTTGAAAATAATTTATTTTATCTTGGAAATGTTTTTAGATAAACCCAAAACGGAAATAGTTTTTTAGACAGCCATTTTAAAACGGTCCCCGGGAAAATACTGGACTTTTTGTTCCCTACATATTTATCAAGACTAAAAATTTAATCTATATAAAATATAAAATACTGGATCATCTGTTTATTTAAAAAAATTTCGAAAATTTTTGGATGACGAAGCAAATATTTTATTTTAGTACTCAGGAGAAAAAAAAAACCGTTTTTTTTTTTTTTTTTTCTGTTTGTATTTTAGTGTGATTCTGAAAACGATTTTTGGCTAAACGATCTCCAATTGCGAAGAAAATTTCTGGAGGCCTTTGTGTCTTGAATTAGAACTGCTACGTTTTTTTGCGCAATCGAAAAATTATTTTTTTAAACTCGCAATTTTTACGACCTTTTTGATTTTTAAAAAAATTTTAAAAAATTTCTTCGACTTTTAACAATACATGTTATCCGATTGTAATCATTTTTCACAGAGCCCTTTTTAGAAAAAAATATATTTATGAAAATTTGAGCGCAATTGAAAAATTTTTTTCCACAAAAATCAAATTTTACGTTTTTTTCCCTTTTTATAGAAATTCTTTGAATGAAACCAATGCTTCATCCATTTTTATGTAGTTTTTACAGAAACCCCAAAAGAAATCGCAAAACATGCGTCAATGCAATGATTACCCCATCCAAAACCGCCCGAAAAAATGTATCAAGCTTTAGTATGGGTTCATTCTTGTGTATTAACGGGGTTTTGTTGCTTTTATAGTGTGCGTTATGTGAATTTATGTACGTCGGGTTTGTTAGAAACTAAATTGTTTTTGAAATATTACGTTCATTTTAAATAATAGTAAAGTGTTTAATTAACAATATTTTATTTTCATCTTTAAGTCTGTGGTTTTTCCTACGTTTGAAACGTAACAAATGCGTCCTGCTTGCCCCTCGCGCTACTAAGGCTTTCGTGCTCCCAAATGGCGTTAAAATGGACTCTCCTCGTTGAACGCATCTGTGCCCCGAGGGCAAGCCCCGACTGCAGCCACTCCTAATATAACAACCCCTCAGACTTACGGACCGAAATACACGACCACGATTATATGGGTTATGCAAATAACAAAATTTGGGAGATAGCACTTGGTTTGTAGTAAAATGTTTGCAAAATGATTATATTTTATTTAAAAAACCCAAATTGGGGCCAAAATCATGACAATCAATAGACCACTAAAAAGACTTTAATTTAAAATTTTAAAATCATTTTTTTTACTAAAAAGGTATTAACTAAATTCTCGTTTAAGGAAGATTTTATTAAATTTTGCTAACTTTACATCAACACCTCTACAAATTCTCGGCTCACAGTAGGCTGCAAAACATCAAGTGCGGAATAAAAACAGGTATGTGTTATTTGAGTTTTAAGACAGATATAAGTCCAAAACTTTTTATACAAGACGCATTATTGTACAAAGAAGTAATCCTTTTAGCCAATTTAACCTTTAAATCCGAAAATGGCGCCCCTAAACTATTAACGAGTTGCCAATCGCCTAAACAGGAAACCTCTTTCTTTATTTTTTAGTTCCCAATTTTTTTAGCCACCCTTTTGGCTGAATCTTCGAAAATCTGAATGGGTTGGTCAAGAATTTTTTCAACTCCCGTGGAGAAATTTATTTCTCAAATTCCTTGGAATTGCTATTCATACTCGCAAAAATTAAGTAGTACGGCAACTGTGTAAGACGCGCTAGGTGGAGTGGCCCCCGGGAGTTTGACCGCAACCCTTTTCCGCTTGTGATTGGAGAAAGGGGACTCTAATCTGTCTTCAACTCTACATTCTTTTTGACGCGGTAAAATGCCCCAAAAATCGCTAAATAAACGGCCGCGAAAATTCAATCCTTAATACAATAAAAATTTTTTTTTTATTTTTTAAAGTGGTTTAATTTTAAAATATTTACCAAAACTTTGCAAAAATTTTACAAACTACAAAGTCACGTGTACTCCTTTTTGACTTTAAATATTAACATGAAATGCACTAAATTTTTTAGATACAAGAAAAAAATTTTGTTTTTGCCTCTTTTAGTATTGTTTTACAAAAATGTAATAAACAAAAAATTTTAAATTTTTTTTTTTGCTGCATACTTTATATTCCTGTTTTTTTAAATCTCCATATTTTTTTTAATATCATCCTTATACAAAGGTTGTAGACCCTGCTTCCCCTTTCCATTTTGGGAAGTACTCAAAATTTGGAAAATTAATAGGATTGAGATCATTGTCCATCTCAGTAAAATACAAAAACGAATTCGAATATATAATGTTGCATGAAAAAAGTTTTTGTTTTTGTTATAATGTAACAGTTACAATGATTAACAAAAAGAAAATTGAAAGAAACAGTTTGGGATTTAAAATTTTTCCTGATGGGAAACAGGATTATCATTGTACGACATTGTTAAGAATTTAATGGCACTAAATGTTGGTGTCTTAAAATTTTACTTTGAAGCCCAAGCACGAAAAAAAATTAAAAAACATTTAACTTTTACATCCGGAACCTTTGTGGGAGTAGATTTAATAGAGTAATTATAGATATTAACGGGCACTAAAAACCTTAGTGTTGTGTGCCCAAAAACCCTTAAACAAACAAACTAGTTAAAAGACATTTTCTGACTATCGGAAAAATTGAAAAAAATAGCGACCCAGTTTGTTTGAAAGCATTAGAATCAGGGTGTGATTTTGGTATTTTTTGGCTTTTCTTATCAGTCACTACTCTGTGACTACACAGTGTATCTTCCCACTCTGTAAACAAAATCATACATAAACGACAAAGGAAAGATATACCAAAAAACCCTAAACCCATAAACCCAACCATGTTTCGTATAGGTCTTTTAAATTTTTTAAAACCTGCCTGGTATCCGTGGTGTATTATATTTTTCAAAGACAGATTTAAATTCGTCCCATGACCCATGTCCTTTTAAAAATAATTTGTGATTAAACGTGCACCTCGGGGTACACTATTTAAGTTTTAAAAATTTGGCAAGCAGCAGAGAAGCCCACGAGATCCAGTCATATTAAAGGGGTTTTTTAACCGCTAGCCCCCCTCAAAAAAATTTTCATTCGGGGCTAATAAGAAATGAATTTAGCAATAACAAAAAAATTTTTGGGGCCCCCCATGACCCCCCAAAAAATTGTCTAACTAAATTTTAGAGCTAGGCCCCATCGGTAAAAATCCCCTATAAGAAATAACATGGGGACATCTTTACCCCCCGTGCCTTGGAGGATCTGATAAAAAAATAATATTGGCATTTTTGACGTACTCTACAGCCTTTTTGTAAATTTTATATATTTTTTTTTGTAATTTGGGCAAGTGTTCCGTCAAATATGCGAAACCCAAAGGGGTTGTGATTTTCGAATATATTTTTTTCGTGTTGAGGGTATATTCCTGCAAAAAAGTCGTATTTGACTTTTGGAGAAAAAATGCATGTCGCTAAATTTTTTTTGCGAGCCCTTTCCCTTATAAATACTTTTTAAAATACTAAAACTCCCCCAACGGATGGATTGGGGGCCGCCAAATTTTGGGAAAAAATGGCGGCCAAAAGGTTTTTTGTTTAGAATATGTCCAAATTGGTTTGAGATAGAAAAAATATCTAATGGCATAAATATCCCCCATTTAATTCCCTACAAAAAGGTGTTTCTATATTTTTGGTAGGGGAAAAGGTACGTCACGAAATCGTGGTTCATATGTTGCTCTTTGGAGAACAGCTTTTTTCCAAATTTTTCACGCCCAGCATCAAACAGTCCCCCCGGTAAATCCTGAGAAATCGATTTAAAACAAAAGGGCTTTTGTACGGGGTTTATGAAAGCTTCCTGTATTTAAAAAAATCAGGTCTGCAAAAAGAATTTGCATTTTCCCCGGGGTTTGGTTTTATTTTGGGATTTCCTCAAAAATGCCTTTTTGACTGTCCATTATTTAAACATAAATGCATTGGAGAAAAAATTCTTCCTAGCACATTGAAATGACCAAATAATGATCCGATTTCAACCAAAAATTTAAAACAAAAATGGGGTAATACCAAATCCACAACATCAATTGAATGATGTAACAAAAAAAAGTGTAAAAAAAAGCACGAAAAACGTATTTTATATTGTAAAATTTTGGAATAAGCAACCATATTGGATTTAAAATTTGGTTGAAATCGGAATTATTTAAAACATTTCAATGGGTACAAAAAATTTTCCTCCAATGCATTTTGGTTAAAAATGGCATAAAAAAGGCATTTTTTTTGGAAATGCCAACATGGAAAAAACCCCAAATTTGGGGGAAAAGCAAAATCCCATTTCGCAGAACTGATTTTTTAAAAATACTAATGGAAGTTTCATGAACGCCCACAAAAGCCTTTTGGGATTTTTAAATTTATTTCTTACGGATTTACCGGGCATTTTTTTTTATCTGGGGTTTTAAATTGGGAAAATTTCGGGGCTTCAACAAACAACATTAAACCATGATTTTTTGACGTAACGTTTGCCCCTAACAAAAAATATAGTGACATCTGTTTGAGGAATTAAAAAGGGAATATATTTTCCATTGAGATATTTGTCTATCTCAAACAAATTTTGGGGATATTAGATAACAAACCCTTTTTGGCCGCCATTTTCCAATATGGGGGCCGAAGGGGATTTTTTGTTGTTTTATAATATCCTTTAAGGAAGGGCTCCGCAAAAATTCAGCGACATAGCAATTTTTTTTCCACAATTTTTATTTGACAGGATTATATATTTGGGGACAGTTCAAGACACGAGTTTAAAGGGGCATTTAGATTGGTACTATGGTCTGTTGGGTAGTAGCGAGCGTAGCGAGCGAAGCGAAAATTCCTTTTCATACACTGGGAAAAAAAAACCCGGGATTTTTTTTTTTTTTTTTTTTTTTTTTTTTTTTTCTTCTTTTTTTCTGTCTGTTAAAAACGATTCCGGCTAAAAACCCATCTCGATTTCGATTAATTTTTTGGAGGCCCTTTGAAATCTGGGAAATAAGAAATGCCACGTTTTTGAGCGCAATCGAAAATTATTTTTCATGAAAAACGAATTTTAGATTTTTTTTCGATTTTTTAAAAAAAATTTTTCGATATAAATCCACATGCTTTATCGATTGTAATGATTTTTTTACAGAACCTTAATTTTTGAATTTTATATTCGTGTGAAAAATTTGGGGTAATCAAATAATTATTTTTCAGAAAATCGCAATTTTAGATTTTTTAAAAATTTTTCTGTTTAACACCTCTGCTTTATCCGATTATAAAGATTTTTTCAAGAACCTTAAATTTTAAGAATTTTATATTTGTGTAAAATTTTTGGGGTAATCGAATAATTTTTTCTTTTGAAAAATTTTAATATTACTTTTTTTCCTTTTTAAAATTCGATTATTTTAAAAAAAAAAAAATTTAAATTTTATTTTAATTTTATTAAATTTTAAAAAAAATTTTTTAACAAAGTTCTGATTGTTTCACAGAACAACAAAACCGCAAAACACATGGCAGCTCAATTCACCAATTCGCTATCCAAAAAACGCGGCGGGGCTTAAGCGTTTTCCTAGTTAAAAAAAAAGTAGTTTAGTGCGTGGTTTAACATTTTGGTTTTCCATATTGGATGAGCGTAGCGGGGGAAGCGAAAACTTTTAATTTTACTGACCCCAAAAAATTTTGCTTGGGTATTTTTTTGGGTCAATCAAGAAATTTTCTCATGAAATCGTACTTTACGATTTTTTTTTTGATTTTAGTGCGATATTTTTTGTGACATTTGGGCCCATTTTGACCAAAAAAGGGGGGGGCTAGAAAAGTTATATTTTACATGGACATTTAAATTTAGGTGATGTGTACCTTTTGAAAGAAAAATTGAAAAGTTAGCTAAACTATGAAATAAAAGGGTTTTAATATTAGTTTTTCAATTTTTATGCGATATTTTCGTCCAAAATTTGGGCCCATTTGACCAAAAGGGTAGGGTAAACGTTCAGATTTCACAGGACATTAAAAGGGTTTTGGTGAGTAGTACTTTTGAAAGAAAAAAATTGAAAAAATTTGTCAGAATCTACAGAAAAAAAGGGTTTTAATATGAGTTTTTGAAGTTTATAATACAAAAAACAAAAAAAACAATAAAACTTGACAACAAACACCCCCACAATGCATTCAAAAGCACTTGCAAAAGGAAAGTGCAAACAAACGCACAAAACGCCCCCGAAAAAACTTACAAAAAAAAAGTCATCCCTCAAAGCGGCGGGACTTTACGTTTTCCTAGTACTATGTGGACCAAAAACGAAGCAGGCTAAAACTGTTTAAAAAATTTCCCAAACACTATTTTTTCAAATTTTTGGTTCAAAAAAATTCAAAAATTCGTTTTAAATCACAGTTAAAGATATGATTTTTTAAAAGGTCATTTTTGGTAGTATTGTGCTATAGATTACATGGTAAAAAAAAAATTGGGTTTTTAGGCCCTTTAAGTAACATAGCCCCACATCCATTCCCCCTTACTAATCCCATCTCACTTCATTTTAGCATTTCCCAAAAACACCCAGGGTATACATACAGCAAGCTTTCCAGTAGTCAGTTGTCTTCCTGCAATACTATAACCAATAACAATTGGTACGAAGCAGGATTTACCTAGCGTCGACGAACCTGGCGGAGATTCTGTAAACCTTGTGAATCACCTGGCTCTACATCCATCCCTACTCCTACTCCCCTCCTACTCCATTCTAGCATTTTCCCCTCACACCTAGGGTATATATACTGCTAGCCCACTAGCAGACATCAGTCTTCCTGCAAGACTCTAAACGAACTTCACCATCAACTATCGGTACGTAAAATACTTGTCGCGACCACAAACGTAACATAGCTCCAGTGAACCATGTTTATCTCCTGGTTCTACATCCACCCTCCACTCCTACTCCCATCCTACTCCAACCTAGTATTTCCCTTCACAGCTAGGGTATAATTATATACTGCTAGCTATCTAGCGGTCTTCAGTCTTCCTGCAAGACTCTAAAACGAACTTTAACCTTCAATTATCGGTACGTTACATACTAGCACTTAGCAACCACAAACCTAGCGGCGATCCAGTGAACGTTGTGTAACTCCTGGTTCTGAATTTATCCCCCCTCCTACTCCCCTCCAAAACCATCCTAGCATTTCCCCTCACAGCCAGGGTATATATATACTGCTAGCTCACCAGCGGACTTCAGTCTTCCTGCATGACTCTAACATAAATTTCAACCTTTAACTATCGGTAAGTAACAAACATATACCTAGCGATCACAAACCTGGCGGAGATCCAGTAAACCTTGTGCAACACCTTGCTCCACACATATCCCCACTCCTACTCCCCTCTAACTCCATCTAAGCATTTCCTCACACCCAGGGTATATATATACAGCTAGCACTCCAACAGACTTCAGTCTTCCTGCAAGACACTAACGAACTTCAACCTGCAACCACCGGTACGTATTATAATTGTACCTAGCGACCACGAACCTAGTGGAGATCCAGTGAACCTTGTGCAAGACCTGGCTCCACTCACATCGCCACATCTAGTCCCCTCTTACTCCATCTTAGCATTTCCCCTCATTGCTATTGTACATAAACTGCTAGCTCTCCAGCGGATTTCAGTCTTCCTGCAAGACTCTAAAACGAAATCAACCTTCAATAATCGGTGCGTAACATACTAGTACCAAGCTACGACAGACCAAACGGTGATCCAATGTACCTTGGGTAACATGTGGCTTTACCCTCATCTCCATTTCTGCTCCCCTCTTGCTCTATCTTAGCATTTCCCCTCACACCGAGGGTATATATACAGCTAGCTCTCCAACAGACTTCAGTCTTCCTGCAAGACTCTAACGAACTACAACCTGCAACTACCGGTACGTATCATATTATTGAACCTTGCGACCACAAACCTAGCTGAGATCCAGTGAACCTAGTGTTACTACTGGCTCTTACCCCATCCCTACTCCTTATTCACCTCCTACACCATCATAGCATGTCCCCTCACATCCAGGGAATACATACTTGTAGCTCTCTAGCGGACATCAGCCTTCCCGCTAGACTTTAACAAGAACTTCAACGTTTAACTATCGGAAGTAACATACTTGTACCTAGCCTAGCGACGACTAGTCTAGCCTAGATCCAGTGATGTTTGTGAAACACCTGGTTCCACACCCATCCCCACTTCTACTGCTACTCCCCTCTTACGCCATCTTATCATCTCCCCTCACAGCCAGGGTATACATACAGCTAGCGCTCTAGCGGTCATCAGTCTTCCTGCAAGATTCTACCACGTAATTCAATTTTCAACTATCGGTACGTCATAAACTTGTACTTAGCGATGACTAGACTAGCCGAGATCCAGTGATCTTTGTTAAACACCTGGTTTACACCTATCTCCACTTCTACTGCTACTCAACTCTTACTCCATCTTATCATTTCCCCTCACAGACAGGGTATATATACAGCTGGCACTCTAGCAGTTTAGTCTTCCTGCAAGCCACTTACACAAACTTTAACCTTCAACTATCGGTAGGAAAAATAATTTTACCTTGCATCGAAAATCCTAGGGGGACCCAGTGATCCTTGTGTAACACCTGACTTAACCTCGATTCCTACACCCATACTCCTATCTTACACATATTTGTATTATCACTCTTAACTACCAGTACTCAGCATACCAGTATTCCTGCAAGACTATAACACGAACTGCAAGTACCGTTACTCAACAAAACCAGTCTTCTTTTAGACAATAACATGAACGTAAACTCTTTACTGACTCTTTCTTATAGTATACATTTTTAAATCTAGCACTTTGCAAACAGCCTTAACTAAGTGTAGGCCTATGTGATTGCTCTCCGTCATCCTTAATATTTTAGCAAGCTTGCTTATTCTCTTTATCTTTTGATATGTCATATATTTGCAATCTGTCTATTCTTGTATCTCAATAGAGTAAATATAGTAGTTTTAACCATGTAGAAAACAGTTTTAAATTCAACTTGTAGTACGTTTAACATAATGTCTAAAAATCACTAGCATTTTGTAGTGATTATATTTTTTTAGTTCTACCCACAAAGATATAATTTTGTTGTTTGCTTGCCAGTTTACATTAAAATGACGTTGTGACGATTTAAATTTCAAATCAATTGATCTTTTATTTCAAAACACCATCAAAGTACCATTAGGGATTCCTCAATGAAACTTTTAAATTTTAAATTTGCAAAGTGTTCCAAAAAATCCATTTTACTAATATTTAAAACAATATATCTTATTGCATTGGATCTTTTGCTAAATGTTTTAAATTCTTTAGATACGACGAAATACTCGACCACGATTATATGGATAATGCAAATAACAATATCTAGGGAGATTGCACTTGGTTTGTAGTTACAATGTTTGCAGAATAGTATAGAGTTTATGATTAATCAGCGAATTGGTGCCAAAAACATGACAAGTATCAATAGACTAGCAAGTAGTTCTGTATTAATATTTTAAAATCATTGCTTAGTTCTAAAATAGTTTTTGGCTAAATTCATCGTTTAAGTTAATCTTCATTTAATTATGTGCTAACTTTATATCAAACACCACTACAAATTTTCACGGCTCACAGAAGGCTGCGAAACATCAAGCGCGCAATAACACAGGTATGTGTTATTACATTATATTTAACACGGAACAATGTCCCGAAAACCGTCTAAATATAACGGTCCGCGAAATCTTTAATCTTTAATAGTCAATGCTAATAAAGATAAATATGTTTTAAAATGTGGTTAAAAGTTAAATATAATCACCAAAATTTTGCTATAATTATTACAAACTACAAAGTCATGTGTACTCCTTATTGACATAAAAGTAGTAATATGCCTAGGTGCACTACTTTATTTATGATAAAATTGAGAAAAAACTTGTGATTTGGCCTATTTCATGTTGTTTTACAGAAATGTTATAAATCAAAACAATTGAATTATGAATTGCTTGCATTCCTAACTATAAATCATTATTATTTAGTGTAATAATGATGTAACATTGTGTAATCTCCATATTTTACATTAATATCGGACCATTTACTGAAGAGTTGTAGAGACCTCTAATGTCCACTTTGGGAATGATTGGATAAAATCCGGAAAATTCAATAGGATAGAGAACACTATTATTATTATTATTATTATTATTATTATTATTATTATTATTATTATTATTATTATTATTATTATTATTATTATTATTATTATTTTTATTCACAAGTTTCCACATCTCGGTACAAAACCGGTACAAGTAATGCAATGTATTGCGGACTATGTCAAGCAATACAATGTGCCTATAATAATAACAAAACATTCATATTCAAAACTTATCTAAAATCTATACAGTATTCAACATAACATTCAAATCAAAACTAATCTTAATCTTTACAAAATATACACATAAAATGGTTTTATAAAACACTGTCATTGAGGAATTTTCGGACTATATGGCATGTACAAATTATAACCGCTTTCTGCATTTTGATGAATAAATTCTTGTTAATGTCCAGTTGGTGTAAACTATTGTGTAGGTTGTGTGGTATAACTGCCGTGGCTGACACAATAATTGGTATTGTAGTGACTTGATCTTGTTTCCACATTTTCTTTATTTCTTGTGCTAAGTCAAAGTAGCGGCTAACTTTTCTGTCCCACCGTTGTTTCAATATTTTGACTTAGTGGAATTGCTACATCAATAATAAATGTTTGCCTTTTTGATTTATCCGTTAAAATGATATCAGGCCTATTATGTTGTATCGTCTTATCTGTAATACAGCCCGATCATAATAAAGTTTCCAATCACAATTTTCTAATACTTTTTCAGGTTGTACTTGTAGTATGGTACCGGTACGATGTTCTCCAGTAACGAACACTTTTGGGCCAGATGTTGGTGAATTATGTTGGCAACTTGATTATGTCTGTGTAAATAGTCTGACTGGGCTAGAAGTTTACATCCCGATATTACATGATCTATGGTCTCATTGGTTAAGTGGCACTTTCTACATTTATCATCCAGAATTGTCTTGTCTTTAATGATGTGCTTCTTGTAATTTCGTGTAGCAATTACTTGATCCTGTATGGCCATGAAAATCCTCTGTTCTCCGATAAATCGCCTACTTGTAACCATTTATTAGATGCATCAGTGTCTACATAATCACGATGCAATTCTGTGTGATGTCTCCCATGTAGTATCTTAAGTTTCCACATTCTTCTTTCATATCATCACTTATGAGATTGTCTGCAAAATTGTCATCATTATGCAGATCTAATGGTGTGAGGTTGACATCCGCTTGCGCTACAGCTGTATGTAATCGCGAAGTACTTTTAGTATAGAAGTATTCCCTTACAAATTGATTTGCTTAATACGTGCGTTATTTAAATCAGTTATCCCTCTTCCACCACGTAACCTAGACAATGTCGTCCGTTCGACCGCCGCTCTGGGGTGATGAAGTCGGTATTCTGTTAGAAGAGTTCTTATTTTTCGATTAATTGCTTGCATCTCAGTTTGTGTCCAGGTTAAAAATACCGAAGAATACATTAAAACTGGTACTGCATAAGTATTAATTGCTTTCACTTTATTTTTCCCGTTTAAATTTGATGTCAGTATTTCTTTCACTCTCTTCACACAGTATCTTTAAGCTTGTTCTTCGCTTCCGCTTGATGAATCTGTTCAGCTTGAATGAACCCAAGGTATTTATACACCTCACCTTCTTCCATTCCTTCAATAACAATTTCACCCGATAGTTGAACACCATGTGAAGCTTGAACTTTTCCCTTATTGACACATAATATTTTACACTTTTCTAATCCAAATTCCATTTGAATATCTTGGCTAAACGAATGTGTGATTTGTAATAGATGATTGAGTTGTGCATCTGTAATCGCATATAGTTTGATATCATCCATGTACATTAAATGAGACAGTACAAATAGTGTATTACCCGTATTTTGATTTATTTAGCAAGTTTGATAATGGATTTAACGCCATGCAGAAACCAGAGTGGGCTTAATGAGTCACCTTGAAATATTCCACGTGCAATTTTTAGTTCACCAGTTGACAAAGTTTTCTCTGGCAATTTTATATTTAACGTTGTTCTCCATGTGTTCATAGCGTTCTTCAAAAACTGTATTAATATTGGATCTATTTTATATATTTCCAATACATGTAAAAGCCATGAATGAGGCACAGAGTCATACGCCTTTTTGTAGTCAATATATGCAGTATGAATATTCCTTTTGGACACATGTGTTTGTCTCATAACAAAGAATCTATAACCAACTGTTCCTTACAACCTTGGGAATACTTTTTACAGCCCTTTTGTTCCTCTGATAATATATGTTCTTCTTCACAATGCTGGTAAATTTGTTTGCAATACAAGATGTAAGTAATTTGTACACAGTTGGTAGGGATGTTATTGGTCTGTAGTGAGCTGGATTTTGTGTATTTGTGTTCTTTGGTTTAAGAACGTCTTTCCTTTTGTTAAATATAAAGGAATGGCTTCATTTCCTTTCACTATGCTGTAAAATATTTTGCTAGATCTTCATGCAAACAGGTAATCTTTTATACCAAAAGTTATGGATGTTATCACTCCGGGTGTTTTCCAGTTATGTGCTCCATGTAATACTAGATTCAGTTCTTCTAAAGAATGCTATTGAAGGACATTTCATTAACTTGCTCCATATCTTGGGTTTCTTCGACAATCCATGCTGCATTTCTGTTGTGCTCTACAGGTCTACTCCAGATATCTGACCAGAAATTTGTTATATCTTGCTCTGATGGTGTACCGTTATCAATTGGTGTAAGTCCATTTTGCAACTGTCGATAGAAATACTTTTCATTGTGCTGAAACATTTCATTTTGTTGTTTTCTACTTGTACATAACCTGTACCTTTTCAGTCTCTTTGAAAGCGCACTAAGCTTTTGTTTTAATGTGTCCGTGTAATCAATTATAGACACATTCTCATTTTCGTGCCTAGTGTGAATTATCATTCTGCGAAATATACTATTTACATGGCGCATTAAATTTTTAGCCCTATTACCATAAGAGTATTGTGTTAAACGTCCGAGATCTCTTCTAAGACTCTCAATTCTGGCCACTAACCTTTGTTCCCACTTCGGCTTTTTCCTAACTCCTCGTACAGTGTTATCAGTAGTTTCTCTTAACTTCATTCCTAATTGCCATATTACTGCAACCGCACCACAGTAAACAAATGTATGTAATGTCCCAAACTTAGATTGCATATTTTGTTCCCATCGTTCTTCCAACAATTATTCATTTCGTTGACAATGGTACTATTATGTAATGAATTTCTAATTTTTGGTATTGTGGTCTTTCTGTAGGACACATTACCGCAAACTTTTGCCTGGCGTCATCAATTAAGTTGGAGTTCTTTCTGCAATGTACTCATCACATTCTGAGTGGGCTGAATCAAGTGTCGTTGGGGTATTTGTGGTTCTATGTGTGGTTCTATTTGTGCCTGGACTTCATTTTGAGAGTTTTCCAATGAACCTACATCATCTTCATTATCCTCATCCTGCTCGCGGTTCTCAATAATTTCTCTGCCATTTATAGATAAATGCAATTCTTCAGCTACTTCCTGTCTTATTTGCTGTATAATGTTGTTCGGTATAAGGTTATTTTTAAGAATTACCCTTCGTTGATCTGCTATTCGTTGTTCCGTAGCAACAATATCAGGGAAGTCTGCGGTGAATGCTCGATGTACGTAGCAAGATTATCTGTATCCTGTTGTATTCGTTTCTAGGCGTGTAATCCTTAGATAATTACGTATTATACTGGAATTCATTGGTATTGTCCATTTAATACGTAATCGTGGTTTACCAGCTTTGGTGGTTAACTGCACATTGTCAGGTAAAACATCCATTGGCTGTGCCATATTTCGATCTACAATATTTTCAACTTCTTTCTAACTCCTTGGATTGTTCTTAAAGAAATTTGACTTTTAATCTTTGGGGTAGCCGTGTTTCCGCTCTTCCAAAGATCTCAACTCAACACCACGTTACCCCATTCGAGCATGTAATATCTTCTAGCAAAGCACTTCATATCGCGTACCATGGATTCGCCGTCATTTTAATTAGCCTAATGGTTCCTCAAATGTCATATTAAAATAGTTTTTAAATGTACAAAATCTTGTATAAAAACGTGTAGGTACTTACCCACTAACGATACCACTTATAGAAAACTGTCAATACTATAAACTGTTACTGTATAAACACAAAAACTCTATTTAAATACCACATTACAACGATTTTAGTCAAGAGCTCACTTTCACGCGTTGTGCCACTTTGTGTTGTTAACTGTTAAAAAAAAAATTATTATTATTATTATTATTATTATTATTATTATTATTATTATTTTATTTTCAAATAGCCGAATACAGACTTATATGACAATTTGATGGTGGAAGGGAAAAGGGCAGAGCCCCACTACACAAATGTGCCCTACCACCATTGTTTAGCTAGATTTACAATTAATTCTTAATAGTACTTTCTAGTTTCTAGACTATTTACATGACACGCTAACTATTATAACTATTATAACTGTACATCTTTGCTACAGAACACGACACTATATTATAGTCTATCTATAGACCAGTCCTACATCTCATTATCACCATCATGCATAACAACTGTACCATACATGATGATATCAACACAACACAGAACACGTCTATTGATAAGCTATAATTATTATAGATAGATATTAGAAAATACACAAATACGTATTACAACTAATTATTAACTAATAATATTTTGAATCACATGTATATGTTATTATATCATTTTATTATTATACATTTTTTAACGTGATATTGTATTATATTCCTCGTATTGTCTATTTTATAACTATGATTTACCAAATTGTACAAATAAATCAACACTGAGAGTGCTAGAATATAAGTTGAAAAGATGCAAGTTAATACAAGATTGTTTCATTATTGTCTTTGATGTTATTAATGAGAACATTTCCAGTGAAAACAACAAGTAAAAAATGACCAATTCAGAGAGAACGAGATTAAACTATCATAGTGTGGTGGTTTTTAAGGCGGTCAATACTCTGATTTACATGCAGATTCATTGATTAGTTCAGACTTACTAAAAATTGTTTTGACCCACTTATGAAATTAATTAGTGTTACAGTTTGACTTGAAATGAGGTGGCAGAGAGTTCCAGGAGCTTTACAGCCCGATTAAAATATCCCATTTGGTATGCTTCCGTACGTGCATGGGGAGGAGTTACATAAACAAAGTGTTTTCGGAAAACAGATCTGTAAGACAGCTGAACGCGGTGAATGGATTGATGTCTAGCCCCTTAAAGATTTTTGAAAAAGTATTACGTTTATACGCCTTTTGTGTAGCCTGTCTTCTGCCCCATCACAACGACTTTTCTGAATTAATTTGTAGACCGATTCTGCAGAGATTCTAACTTAGCCAAGTTGGTACCTGTTGTTGGATGCCACGCTGGAGCTGCCCATGTGAAAATTGGCCTTACCAACGTCAGGTACATGGAACGATCTACACTTGGCCGACATCCTTGTAGGCTCCTGGAAACGAAGCCAAGCACTCTTGAAGCTTTTGCACGGACAGCTTCCACGTGCGTATTCCACTTCAAGTCTGCTGTGACTGTCAGACCCAGGAGCTTGATTTTTTTGCAACTAATTAACTCTTTCTTTTGGATAATATATTTACTGTCATAGGGTGATTTTGAGCGTGTTAGTGATATAACAGAGCTTTTGAGAGGGTTTAGGCTCATCTCATTCACTTCACACCACAGTTGAATGTTAGCAAGGTCACTTTGTAGTATCGCCGCGTCCTCAGTACTCGTTATCCCCCTGAACAAGGTACAGTCATCTGCGTATTGTAATAGGTCAGATTCTACACATTGTGGGAGATCTAGCATGTACATAACAAATAAAAACGGACCTAGTACCGAGCCTTGAGGCACACCAGAGCTTACATTAACATATGGAGAAGAGACGCCGTCATACACTACACTTTGGTTTCTGTTGAGCAAGAAAGACGAGACCCATGACAGGAGATTTCCCTTTACGTTATACAAGTTGGCTAACTTCAAGAGTAATCGCTTGTGTGGGACTCGGTCAAACGCTTTACTGAAGTCCAACGTGACAACATCTACCTGTTTATATGAGAACTGCCACATGTCAATTGCTTGAGTTAGCATCGTAACACAGAACCGTTGGCGGATGAACCCATGTTGGTTACTATTAATGTATTTTGACAGTTCAAAATGGCGAACAAGGTGATGAGCTACTATTCTTTCTAACGATTTACAGACCACTGATGTAAGGGAGATCGGTCTAAAGTTATTAATGTCTTCCCTCTCACCTGACTTGAAGGTCGGTACGACGTTTGCTGATTTCCATTGTTGTGGTACAGTTCCGGTAGCGAGAGATGTGTTATATATGCAAGCTGATGAGGGAGCAATTGACTTGGCGCACATCCGGAGAATGCGGCAAAGAATCTTGTCGGGACCACTTGCCGATCCGTCCCGTAGACGCTGGAGTACCCGGAGAACTTCCTCATTCGATACATATATATTTGATAAGGGGATGCCTGGTTTTTTGTTGCTTGGGGGAATGGTGGAGTCCAGATCTACTTTAGTTGCAGGAGGAGAGAAGCTGCTCTTGAACTTTTCACTGAACGCAGTTGCAATGTCAGTAGCATCGGTTACCTTAACCCCATTGATATTGAAGAAAAAAGGGGCAGCGCTTCCTTTTTTAGAATGAACGTATTTCCACAGCCCTTTCGAGTTCTTTTCACTGCCTAACCGCCATATATAATTTGAGTGAGCATTTCTAACAATGTCCTTGGTTTTGTTTCTATTCAATCTGTATTGTTCCCAGTTTGCGTCACTCGGGGAGGATTTCCATTTTCTGTACAAGTGATCGCGAAGGCGTATTTGTTTTAAAATAGTGTCAGTCATCCAGGGTGGGCGGCGTTGACCTTTTATCTTTGTAGTTGGGATAGCCTTTTGAACGCACCACCAGAAACACTCCACACATGTGTTACAGGCTTCATCTATTGACGCACCCCAATAGAGGGTTGGCATGTGGTCTTTAAATAATGTATTTAGAAGTTCCCAGTCTGCATGTTTAAAGTTCAGCACCTCGACGTTTAGTTTCTTAATTTTCGGCATTGTTATTTGGAGGGTGGCGCTGATCGCTAGATGGTCACTTATACCCGGTGTAAAGGCCGAGGCCTGAGGTAGAAAAATAGTGGACTGTAAATTTTAGAAATAATGAATCAAAGCAAAACTTACCCAGATTGTTTTGTGGGCTTGAGATAACGTAGCCAGTAAGTGGGCGGCGCAGTGGGCTAAAGTTGGGAGTGCCCACCGCAGGAGATAGAAAAAGATTAAAGAACTCGAGTTAAAGAAGAAGAAGATAGGAAGAGTAAATGCCTGCGCAAGATGTTGAGCCAGGACAGCAACGGAAGAGAAACTCGAAGGAGGCGTAGCAGACAGCGCAGCAACGGACTTGAAGTAATGGAGAACTGACAAATTGAAAATAACTGATCACTGTTTGCACTGTTGCACTGAGAAATGGTAGACTGAAAAGGTTTGAGCTGCTCTCTGAGCAGGCGAGAGACGAACTGAGTCCTACGGAGGTAGGCAGCCAACGACCGACAGACTGACGCAAAGTCAGGGCAAGAACAGATAACGAAAACTGGTTAAGTAGGGGAAAGAGGGGAAACACAGGGTGAAACAACAAGAAGAATGATGCATAGACAAAGAAGCGGAAAATACAAAACTAGAACTAATTAATAAGAACACTGGCGCTTACATCCGGCATTACTGTTATCGACTTTATTATTGATGGGTCGTTGCACAGGAACAAGTCCAGCAATGAGCTGTTTGTGGGTGTTACTCGAGTCGCTTCGGGAACCAACTGCTGTAAAAATAGGTTAAGAAATGCAGTGACGTAGTGATTTGAGATTGAATTAAGAGGGATGGGGTAGTGCTGCCAATCCACTTGAATATTAAAGTCTCCACAGATAATAGTGGCTTTGGCTGCAGTTTGTACGTCCTGAGCGGATTCAAGAGAGGCCAGTAAATCCCCGTTCACCGAATCACTTGTATTAGGGGCACGGTATGCAGAACAAACTAGACATTTGTCACCACCGATTGTAATTTCCACCCATACTGCCTCAGCTTCTGGACACTCCAGGTCCGGTCTCCTGACTGGGAAGAGTTCCGGTTTAATTGCTATCAGCTTTCCACCACCGCGAGTACCGCATCGATCTTTTCGGAACACCCTATAGCTACTAGGGAGAATCTCACTGCTGTTGATGGTAGGATCTAGCCAAGTTTCGCATACACACACGATTGAAGCGTTTTTCTGCTCGATCCACGCGTCTAAATCACCCTTTCGCTTTAGGCATTTAAGACTCCGAGCATTAAAAGATAGTATTGTAATGTTCTCGTTCTTTTGATTAATGTTCCCAAGAGATGAGGTTGACATATCCATGACGTGTTGCGAATCATCGAAAAACGAATCGTTGAATGAAGGCAGTGAACACTTCCAGCACGACCAGCGTTCAAGCCCTCTTACGAATCGTCTGTGCTTGGCCTGCGATATCTTGGCGCACGTGTTGTGGGATGACAGGTTGCACTGCGCGCACGTGGTGGTCAGCTGATTTCTCCGGCCGGGGTGAAGGCACACTTGACAGCAGGGGCGCTCCGGGTGGTCTCTGCGCACCGCAAGGCCTGGTGGTAGGCTGGGCGGCCCGCCCCCTCGTGGAGAGGAGTGCGAGGGGTTGCTAAAAGTGCATTCCACAGCGAACTGAGAGTGCCTCAGGCTACGAAAGCCGGTTCCTTTCCCCAGCCGATGTTGGACATCCCCTAGAGTAGCTCGTAAATGTTGAATGGGGGGTGGTAAGGTTCTGAGATGTGGTGTTCAGTGGAAGGGGGGAGGCAATAAAATATATAATTTAAAATGTGGTGCGTTCTTGACCTGCATTAATGGTATTCCTAAATTACCACATCATTTCGTCAAACTATCGTTTAATTTTTATATTTCTGAAAATGCATCTTGTAGCAGTCCGTGTATAACTTTTATAGTTGTTTTATAGTGGCATGTACGCTTTAGCGCAAGTCTGCATATGGCTCGCGGAGTAGTGGCAAATAAATAAATTCGAATTTAGAGTCTGCTCTATGAGTATTTCTCGGTGCTATTCTCGCAACTGATTTTCAGTGGGGTCAGGTCTTTTAATTTAAAGAGGAACGAATGAATTATAATTTGTTTCTGGACAGTCACCATTGTTAATACATAAGTAATACAAAATACAAATCATTGTAGATTGTGTCGTCTAACAATTATATAACAATAAAGATAAAAGTATACTGTAACAACACAACATGTACATAAAAACACAGCTACAGATATGCCGATCCTGTATACATATTGATACATAAATACATGTCAAAGAGTTTTTAATGTTAAGCCCTGTCGGCACCACCGACACCAACCCACGATATTTTGCATCGGAAGCAGAGAAATTAAACATATTCATATGAAAGCAAGCCACTGTCAGGGTGGTCATGATGTTCACAACTTTCGGTTGTATAATAGGCTTTTTAGCTCCGTGAATTAAATAAAGAACTTTTATCGTCTTTGCTTCCAGTTTATAGTACTTGCTTGATAATGGAAATATAACATGCACAAGAGGAAGACAATAACGAAGCAAATATAGGCGCATCGACGGATAAAGTGCGGTCATGAATACGGGTCAATCTTAGTTGTGACGGGTTTGTTAAGTTGGTTTATTCATGTTTCCTATGCCGATGGTTCCGGGTTTAAATCCGGCAGGCTGTGTTTTCTTTTTACTTCTTTCGATTTGGTAAAAAACAATATGTTGCTGGTTACTATTTTCCACAATAGAAAAGGAACCGTCCCAACTTTTGATAAGATGGTGCCAAAACATTTTTTCGCAATCTATCATGTTTTGACCACGTTTCTCCCAAGATCCCTCCCCCCCCCCCTCCCCACACACACTCACACATTCAATGCAATTATAACCAATGTTACTGTGGCAAAAGTTTTTTGATAATATAACCATAAGATTGTTGGTATCTGTTTGTGAATTCCGTCTTTTACTGTTAAACATCAGTTATAAATAATAAAATATGTCATTATTGAGTCAATGACGAAATAAAAAGTTATTTTACGCGGGATTCGAACGCACGTGCGTTGGTTTTAAATATACGTAAATGTCATTTTTTCTTTTTCTTTTTTATCGGGTTGTTTCGTAGCGGCGGTAGTGATATTTTTTTTTTATCCGTAAATGTGTTCCACTTGTTGTAGAATATGGTATGATATGAATATGAATTTAATTATTTTTAATTTTAATTTAAATATTTTATTAGTTGTGGATGTAGCTCTGAGTTGGGAAGGGTAAAATCGTAGTCAGACCTCAATAAACTTTATGATAGAAAAGGTAGTTTACAACATGGCCATTGAAGGAATGAAGGGATCGGCGAACAGACAACAATAACACAAGGACTCGAACTAGCTGCAACCCCTATTAAGACGACACAAAGAAAGTTGGGGCTAGCCAAACTGTTCTGCATTTGGAAGCAACGCCAAAACAGCTACCCTCAGTTGATCATAAAATATAGACGCACTTTGACACCGCGGCCCGGGGTTCACGTGAACGTCCCCTGCCAAAGCCAGCAGCATCATGACCGTACCTAGCACTAAAGATGGCCCCCTCACACTCACCCCACGCATGTTTGCCAGACGTTGGCGCCTCCAAGTCCGAGGTTTGGGCCGACCCAAATATCGCGGCAGGGGGAGTGATGTGAAAGATCGCTGGGTATTTTCTAGTAGAGTATTGCAGCACAGAGTAGACGCCAACAAATCGCAATTACTCGACACGAGCAAGTCTTCAACCGGAGATCCGTAAAACAACTTCGATCTTAAGACATACTCGGCACACGGTTTCACTTTGCTACTTGCTATTATCACTCTGTCCACTATAAAGAGAATAAAAATACGGAGCGACACATTCACACCACCACCCGCACCTGCCGCCATCTTTGGCCTCATTTAATACAAAAACAAAATCGAATAAAATGTTGCATGTAAAAATGTTGTTGTTGCAGTTACAATGACTAACGTACCAGAAATTAAAAAAAGTGACAAGTTTGGGATTTAAATCTTCCTCCTGATGGGTAACGGGGTTATCATTGTACGACACTGTTAAGAAATTTAATGGAACCTTTATTCAAGACTAAGCAAAGCAAAAACTTTAAACACATTTTACATTTACATTAAATCTGTGGAGTAGGATATAAGACATATCCTGACTAGTAGGAGACAATGAACAAAATTAGCGAACCAGATTTTGTAAATGCATTATAATCATGGTGTAATATTGGTATTTTTTTGGCTAACTGATCAGTGACTACTCTGTGACTACAAAGTGTACTTCTCAGTGAATGCTCAGTTAACAATACAATACAAAGGACGGTGAAGGAAAGATATACCAAAGGCTCAACCATCAACCCAACCATATTTTGTAAAGTTCTCTTCAATTTTCAAACCAGCCTGGTATATGTGGTATGATTATATGTGTCAAAGATCATGACTTAAATTTTTCCCATGACCAGCAGTCCGTTATCACTGAATAATTTGTGATTAAAAGATTCGACACAGGGTTCACTTTTTTAAGTTAAAACAATTGGAAATGCGGCAGAGAAGCCCCGCAGAGCTCCAGGAAAACTTAAGTAACCCAGCTCCACACCCATCCACCCTCCTTATCCATCTCACTTCATCTTATGCATTTCCCAAAACACCCAGGGTATACATAAATCTAGATTTCCAGTATTCTAAAGTCTTCCTGCAAGACTCTTACTCTAACTTCAACCTTTAACTATTGATACGTAACAGGCTTGTACCCAGCGACGACAAACCTGGCAGAGCTCCAATGAACCTTGTGTAACACCAGGCTCTAGATACATCCCCACTCCTACTCCCCTCCTACTCCATTCTAGCATATCTCCTCACTGACAGGGTATATATACTGCGAGCTCTCCAGCAAACTTCAGTCTTCCTGCAAGACTCTAACACGAACTTTAACCTTTAACTATTGGTACGTAACTGGCTAGCTAGTACCTAGCGACGACCGACAAACCTAGCGGAGCTCCAGTGAACCTTGTGTAACACCTGGCTCTAGATCCATCCCCACTCCTCCTCCCCTCCAACTCCATCCTAGCATTTCCCCTCACAGCCAGGGTACATATACTGCTAGCTCTCTAGCGGACATCAGTCTTCCTGCAAGACTCTAACACGAAATTTAACCTTCAACTATCGGTACATAACGTACTTGTAGCGACCACGAACTAAGCGGAGATCCATTAACCCTAGTGTAAGTCCTGGTTCTACATCCATCCCCACTCCTACTCCCCTCCTACTCCATTCTAGCATTTCCCCTCACAGCCAGGGTGTATATATACTGCTAGCTCTCTGGCTGACAAATTAGTCTTCCTGCAAGACTCTGCAAGACGAACTTCAATCTTCAACTATCGGTACGTACATGCTTGTTCATAGCGACGTCAAACCTAGCTAAGATCCTGTGAACCTTGTAAAACTCCTGGCTCCACACCTATCCACACTCCTATTCCCCTCTTACTCCATCTTAGCATTTCCCCTCACAGCCAGGATATTTATACTGCTCGCTCTCTAGCGGACAGCAGTCTTCCTGCAAGACTCTAACACGAACTTTAACCTTTAACTATCGGTACGTTACATACTTGATTCTAGCGACGACAAACCTATCGTAGATCCAGTGAACCTTGTGAAACTAATGGCGCCACACCTATCCCCAATCCTACTCCCCCCCTTACTCCATCTTCGCATTTCCCCTCACAGCCAGGGTATACATCCAGCTAGCTTTCCAGCGGACTTCAGTGTTCAGAACTCTAACACGAACTTCAACCTGCAACTATCGGTACGTAACATACTTGTACCTAGCGAGGACAAACCAAGCGGAGATCCAGTGAACTTTTTGAAATCCTGGCTTCACACATATCCCCACTCATACTCCCCTCTTACTCCATCTTAGCATTTCCTCTCACATCCAGGGTGTATATACTGCTCGCTCTCTAGCTGACATAAGTCTTCCTGCCAGACTTGAACACGAACTTCAATCTTCAACTGTCGGTTCGTAACATACTTGTACCTGGCGACGACAAGACTGGCGGAGATTTAATTAACCTTGTGTACATCCTGGCTCTACCCACATCCCCACACCTACTCCTTTCAAACTCCATCTTTGGATTTCACCTCACAGCCAGAGTAAACATACAGGTAGCGCTCCAGGAGACTTAAGTCTTTCTGCGAGACTATAACACAAACTTTAACTCTTAATGACATCTTTCTTATAGAATCCAAACTTCCTCTTATACTTTGCAGACTAAAACTGGCTGTACGTGCTTTATCTCAGTATCCCTCAAATGCTAGCTTCATCTCTTTTTTTTATATGTCAAATGTGCATATTTCGGTAATATTTACAATCTGGCAATAGTTACATCAAACATTACCCAATATTGTGAGTTTTCATGTTTTAAACATAGTTGAAAACAGTTTTTAATTAAACTGATAGTATGTTTAACACTATTTCTAAAAATCACTAGCATTTTGAATGTAAAATATATTTTTACGTTTTACACAAAAATGATAAAATTTTGTTGCTCGTTTCCCTGTGTCCATTTAAATCACGTTGCAACGAAAACAATTTAAAATCTATTGATCTTTTATTTGTATACATAATCCCAATATATTTATGGATTGCTCATCGTGATACCTCTGTTCATTAAAATTGCAAAGTGTTCCAAAACTAGATGATAAAACTTTTTTAGAATGAAAACTACAAATTTTATGTTGTCCATCACAAAAAAATTAATTGTGAGGCAGAATATGATTACAAAACCAAATTATATTTTCAAAAATCTTAACTTTTATACAACAATTAATTTAAATTCTCATATTTTTTTAGATTTAATGGAAATCGTACAACGTCAAACAGTCATGAAAAAGATCATGAAAGTTCTGTTTTCCCTGTTCGTGTTCGCTGTCTTAGTCTACATGGCTGCTGATGACGCTCCAGGCAAATTGTAAGTTTAAACAAGAATCATTTTTATTCTTAAATGAATTTGATAATAACATTTCCATTCTGCATTATCAAAAGTAATTCATTTCATATCATTATTCAATTCACTTTTTAGAGACAGCGATTCAAATTACATTAGATGACCTCTGGGGGTCAGCGTAATAATCAATTCAATGAAATAAACCATCCCTCATATCTGCGTTAGGTAATGACATTATAAATAATGTTTATTTGGTCCGTTAAAGGACAATTCATTGCAGTACCATTCATCCATTCAAACTTACAATGCAACAATAATTCAGAATTTAAATAGTTACCATAGCAGTGGTCTAGTTGGCTAAGGCGCCTACTTGAAATGTGAGTGATCCGGGTTCGAACCCCGCTCGGCATGGAATTTATTATTATTATTTTATTATTATTATTATTATTATTATTATTATTATTATTATTATTATTATTATTGTTATTATTTTTTATTATTACTATTATTATTATTATTATTATTATTATTATTATTATTATTATTATTATTATTATTATTATTATTATTATTATTATTAATATTATTAAGGATTTGTGGCAAACCATAAATGTAATCTCGGCCGCAAAATCAAAGACTCAGTTGATACAGTTGTTAACAAATATTTAGGTAAGAAACACACCGATGAGAGCATTGCAAATGAGTTTTGCAGACAACTTTGTAAAGCAAGTGGAGGAGATACGTCATGTGTGTGATTTGAGGTGTGCACAACACGTATTTAAAGATGTTGCTCCGCAATCGTTGTGGCTGCCTCCGGTAACAGAAAATAAAGTAACTCGCATTATAGATGAGATAAACGTATTATGCAGCCCGGTTATGACGGAATAAGAGCTATCGATGTAAAAAACTTTAGACATGAACTAAGTCCCATCATTTCCACTTAATAATTTGTCAATAAGGGACGGTTGCGTGCCGGAAAAATGACAATCTCTGTTGTGAGACCAGTATATAAAAAGGTGACCATATGTCTTTCTCAAATTATCGTCCAATTGCATTGCTGTCGGTGATCGAAAAGATAATGGAGCGATACATATCTACTTGTTTAAGTAACTATCTAAGTAAATTTGAAATTGTAAGTGAAAATCAGTATGGTTTTCAAAAGGGGAAAAGCACCCAGGATGTTTTATTAAAGTTTTCAGATTTAGTAAATAGTAGCTTAAATAATAATATGCACGTAGTCGCTACGTTTTGTTGACTTTTCCAAAGCTTTTGATACAATTATCACATGTCCTTTTAGAATGCTTAGAAGAAGTAGGTATCCGAGGTAGAGTATTAGATTGGTTTTCGTAGTTATCTTGAAAATCGCTCGTACAAGGTTAAAATAGGCAATATATTTAGTCGGCCAAAAAAGTTCACGACAGGAGTACCTCAAGGGTCAATTCTTGGGCCACAATTCTATGTTATATACGTTAATGTTATTGGAAAATATTTGAAAAATTGTATATTATTAATGTATGCGGATGATTTGTGGTGCTCTGTCAATACATAAGAATTAAGCGTGGCGACAAAATTTATGAACGATGATTTTAGGAAGTTGCAATGCTGGACCCATGATAGGGAACTTGTTATCAACGTGCAAAAGACAAAAATTATTCACATGTGCACACCATTAAATTTTTGATAGGAACGTGGCAATTAGCGTAATATTTCATGAAACTGCTTGCCTTACATAGGAGGGCTGGGATCGATTTTGATTGTGAATGTACTCAACAGATTGAATCTGTGGCGAGCCATATGTATTTAGGAGCAATGATCGATCGTAGTTTCTCATGGAAGCCCCATATTGATTATATTTGTACAAACTTCGGTCGTGTGCATATCAACTATATAAGTTAAAACCAGTTCTATCCGATGACACGTTAAGATTAGTTTTACATTTCTCTAGTTGAATCTGTATTAACGTATGCTTTGCTGTCATGGGGTAACGCTTCGGTTTCGAATATGACCATGCTTATTAGACTACAAAACTCGATAGTAAAGATAATACACCCCAAACGCTTGCATAATGTCCACAACGAAATTGAGGACGTCTATAGGACTTGCTTTATATTACCGGTAAGAGAATTATTTTCTACAGGCTGATTTTGAAGTACTTTTACGATACGAAATATAAAATACCCCGTGGGCATGATAAAGGAACTAGACTTGCTAGCCAAAACAAAGTTTGTAGTACCATTAACACGAATAAACATGGTGATCGCTGCTTGCGTTTCATGATACCAAGAGTTTTTATTCATTGCCACCTGAAATTTTAATGTTAGATAAAATATCCTTGATTAAGTTATATCTAAAATCATTTTACCTCGAGAACCTTTCTAAAGAACTGCAATGATTTTTGTGAACTTACTCCTTTTAAGAACTCATTTCTTTTTCTTTTTTGTAAACTCTCACCTTGTGTGTTACAATTGATTTACACTGATGTAATAAGTAATTGTATATTATCGATTTTATATTATGTTTCTGTGATATTTTCAGATCAATTCGATGTTTATTGTAATTTCCTTACGTCTCTGTGTGTACCTTGTCACTTATATTATTGTGTAAAATTGTTAATTTTAGTCATATTGTAGAATGTTTCAACGGCCTTCAGCTATGAGCTTAAACCTAAGTTATTTTTGATACATTAATGTGACCCACTGATAGCCTTCGGGTTTAGTGGGATATTTATGCTATGTTTGTACTCTTATGTTTTTGCTACGTCCAATAAAAAAAAAAAAAAAAAAAAAAAAAAAAAAAAATTATTATTATTATTATTATTATTATTATTATTATTATTATTATTATAATAAATATTATTATTGATTCATAGCAGCTGTCGAAAAAGTTTGCCCCGACTGGGGTTTATTTATTAATAATTTTTTTTTACTTCTGAATTGTTTTAATTATTTATTATGAACATGTTTACTTGATTTCTTTTATTGCAAATGAATCAATTTTAATTAGGGGACTTATATTTAATTATACACCATCCACCTATGTTGGCGGTCCAATGGTACATTCTAATAATATTTAAAAGATTATATCAATAAAGTTAGGTATTTGAAGTAAATCTGTTCATGTGTTCGACTTGTAGTGAGTGGCTTCTAAAATGAAACCGTAATATGTTTACAGCATGGGTTTGACGTGCCAGTGTAAGCATATCGCGTTCAAGGAGGCAACCGATGGCATGGAGAACCTCACATCTCGAAGCCCCGGTTACGGACACAGATGGGGGTGAACAGGATGTTTTGTGTTTAAGAGGTTCATG
>JAMZAV010011151.1:0-17384 GCA_024449915.1 Sweltsa coloradensis | reverse complement strand
CGTCATTTTTGATATTGTAGAAGTAAATTGTCCAATTGCTTTTTTGAAGGTTGTAAGTTTTATTCATTTTCTTTTTTCACATTTTCTTTCTGTCAATTTGTATTTCGTAGTTTGATATTGTAAAAATTCATTTTGTCAATAACTTTTGTCAGTTTGTTTGTTTTAGTTATTTCATATTGTCATTTTTTTTTTCACACTTTCATTTTGTCAATAGCTAGTTTTCGTCATTTTGTTATTGTAAGAATGCAGATTGTCAATTAATTTTCCCCGGGTTGTTATTTTTAGTCATATTCATATTGTAAGTTTGTAATTTTTCAGTATTTAAATTTTCACAGTTTGACATTTTCATTTTTTAAATTTTGATATTTTGTAAGTTTGATTTTGTATATTGTATTTTTGTCAAAAAACTTTTGTCATTTTGCATGTTTTATCATTTTAAATTTTGTAGTTTTTTTTTTACATTTTTCATTTCGTCAATTGCTAGTTTTCGTCAGTTTGTTTTTGTAAAAGTCGATTGTCAATTCATTTTGGCGGTTGTTATTTTTAGTCATTTCTATCGTAATTTTTTCTTTTTCCAGTTTTCATTTTGAAATTTGCTTTTTTTCGTCAGTTTGTTTTTGAAAAGAATTTTGTTGTAAAATGCATTTTGTCATTGTTATTTTAAGTCATTTTAATTGTGTTTGTAATTTTGTCAGTATTTTTTTTACTTTTGACAGTTTCATTTTTTTAAATTTGCTAGTTTTCGTCATTTGATACTGTAATTTTGTCATTTTTGAAATAACATTTTGTCTTTTCTTTTTTTTAGTATTTCAAATTGTCATTTTTCTTTTTACATTTTATTTTGTCAATATGCTAGTTTCGTCAGTTTGTTATTGAAAGAATGTCAGTTGTAAATTGTTTTTTGTCAGGTTGTTATTTTTAGTCATTTTCATATTTTTTTTTCCTTTGCCTTTTTGTCAGATTTTCTTTTTCACAATTTTTCAGTTTTATTTTTTTAAATTTTGCTAGTTTTCGTCAGTTTGATATTGTAATATTGTCTGTTTGTCAATAACATTTTGTCATTTTGCTTTCATTTTAAAAATTGTCAGTTTTGTCAGTTTGTCAAAAAACATTTTGTCAGTTTGCTTGCTTTTAAAATTGTCAGTTTTCTTTTTCACTGTTTCATTTTGCAATTTGCTATTTTTCGTAGTTTGATATTGTAAAAAATGTCAGTTTGTGAAGATTTGTCAGGTTGTTAGTTTATTATTTTTTTTGGTTATTTTGAAAATTTTGTCATTTTTTTCATTTCACAGTTTGACAGTTTATTTTTTTTAATTGCTTTATCGTCAGTTTGATTTTGTAATTTTGTCAGTTTTGTAAAATAACATTTTTTCATTTTTGCTTGTTTTAGCTTTTTTCAAATTGCCAGTTTTCTTTTTCACTTTCTTTGTCAATTTGCTAGTTTTCATAGTTTGTTTATTGTAATATGACAATTTGTAAATTCAGTTGTCATTTTGCTTTTTTTTATCATTTTTAAAATTGTCTTTTTTCATTTTCACATTTTTAATTATGTAAATTTGCGTTTTCGCCGTTTAAATATTGTAGAATGTAGATTGTCAATTCTTTGTCATTTTTGTGTTTTAGTCTTTTTAATTGTTAGTTGTCTTTTTGTCAGTTTTCTTTTTCACATTTTGGGACATTTTTATTTTTTTAAATTTGCTATTTTTCGTCAGTTTTTTATTGTAAATTGTGTTTGTCAATAACATTTTGTCAGTTTGCTTGTTTTAGTCATTTTTAAATTTCAGTTTTTTATTTTCAATTTCATTTTGTCATTTGCTTTTTTTCGTCAGTTTGTTTTTGTAAGAATGAAAAGATTTTAAATTTGCATTTTGCAGGTTTTTAGTTTGTCTTTTTCATATTGAATTTTGTCTTTTTTGTCAGATTTCATTTTCACAGTTTGCATTTTTCATTTTTTAATTTGCTAGTTTTTGCAGTTTGATTTTTAATATTGCAGTTTGTCAAAAACTTTGTCATTTGCTTTTTTTCATCTTTTCAAATTGTAGTTTTCATTTTCACAGTTTAATTAGTAAATTTGTAGTTTTCGTCCGTTAATAGTAAAAAAGGGCGATGTCAATTGATTTGTCGGGTTGTAAGTTTTAGTCATTTAAATTTTGTTTTTTTGTATTTTGTCAGTTTTTCTTTTCCCCCCCCCGTTTGCAGTTTTATTTTTTTAATTTGCTAGTTTTCGTCAGTTTTTTATTGTAATATTGTCAGTTTGTCAAAAAACATTTTGCAGTTTGCTTGTTTTAGTCTTTTTTTAAATTGTCGTTTTTTTTTTAAAACGTTCATTTGTCAATTTGCTATTTTCGTCTTTTGTTTTTTGTAAAATGAAATTTTTTTTAATTGCATTTGTCGGGTTTGTTAGTTTTGTCATTTTCAATTGTACTTTTGTATTTTGTAGATTTTCATTTTCACATTTTGACAGTTTCATTTTGTTTTTTTGCTAGTTATCGCAGTTTGTATTGTAATATTGTCATTTGTAAAAAAATTTTTTTTCAGTTCTTGTTTTAATCATTTTCAGATTGTCATTTTTTCATTTTTACGTTTCATTTTGTCAATTTGCTATTTTTCGTCATTTGATATTGTAAAATGTCAGTTGTCATAGCATTTTGTCGGTTGTAATTTTTGTCATTTTCATATTGAAATTTTGTTATTTTTTCATTTTTTTCTTTTTCACAGTTGACAGTTTTTTGTCAATTGCTAGTTTCGTAGTTTGATATTTAATAATGTCAGGTTGTAAATAAACTTTTTGTCAGTTTGCTTTTTTTAGTCATTTTCATATTGTCATTTTTTTCATTTTCACAATTTCATTTTGTAAATTTTGCTAGTTTTCGTCTTTTGATATTGTAAGAATGTCGTTTGTAAATTGCATTTTGACGGGTTGTAAGTTTTTTTTCTTTTTCTTTTCACAGTTTCATTCTGTCAATTGCTAGTTTTCGTATTGATATTGTAAAAATGTCAGTTTGTAAATAACTTTTTGTCATTTTTGCTTTTTTTAGTTTTTTCAATTGTCAGTTTTTTATTTTCACATTTTCTTTTTGTAAAATTGTATTTTTCGTCATTTGTTTTTGTAAAATTGATTGAAATTAAACATTTGCCAGGTTGTTATTTTTAGTCATATTCAATTGAAATTTTGTAATTTTCAGTATTTAAATTTTTCACAGTTTTGACATTTTTCTTTTTGTTTTTGATAGTTTTTTAATTTTATATTGTGTATTGCATTTTTGTAAATAACATTTTGTAAATTTTTGCTTTTTTAGTCATTTTCTTTTCAGTTTTTTATTTTCACGTTTCTTTTGCAATTTGCTAGTTTTGTCATTTGATTTTGTAAAATGTCAATTGTAAATTTGCATTTTGGCGGGTTTGTTATTTTTAGTCTTTTAATATGTAATTTTTTCATTTTCACAGTTTCTTTTTAAAATTTTGCTTTTTTTCGTCAGTTTGATTTTGAAAGAAGTAGTTTGTAAAATGCTTTTTGCGGTTTTTAGTTTAAGTCATTTTATATTGTAAGTTTTGAAATTTTTGTCATTTTTCTTTTTCACTGTTTTGACAGTTTCTTTTTTTAAATTTGCTAGTTTCGTCAGTTTGATACTGTAATATGTCATTTGTCAAAAAACATTTTTTCATTTTTGCTTTTTTTAGTCATTTTCAAATTGTCGTTTTTTTTTTTTACAGTTTTTCTGTAAATTTCCTATTTTCGATTTAGATATTTAAAAAAATGTCAGTTTCTAAATTTAATTTGTCAGTTTGCTTTTTAGTCATTTTCTATTGTCAGTTTTTATTTTCCAGTTTCATTTGTAATATGCTAGTTTTCGTCAGTTTGTTATTGTTAAATGTGTTGTCAATTGCATTTTGTTAGGTTTTTATTTTAGTCATTTTCTATTGTAATTTGAAATTTTGTCAGTATTTCATTTTCAAGATTGACAGTTTCATTTTTTTTTAAATTTGTAGTTTGTCATTTTGATTTTAAGAATGCAGTTTGAAATTGCTTTTTGTCAGGTTGTTAGTTATAGTCATTTTCAATTGAAGTTTGTCATTTGCAGTTTTTTCATTTCACAGTTTTGACAGTTTCTTTTTTGAAATTTTTGCTAGTTTCGTCAGTTTGATTTTGAAATTTTTTTGTCAGTTTGTCAAAAACTTTTGTCTTTTTGCTTTTTTTTCATCATTTCAAATTTTCATTTTATCTTTTCCATTTTAAAATTATGTCTTTGCTAGTTTTCGTAGTTTGTATGTAATAATGTCATTTTTTCAAAACTTTTTGCGTTTGCTTGTTCATCATTTTCATATTGTTTTTTTTTCTTTTCACTGTTTCATTTGTAAATTTGCTGTTTCGTCATTTTGATATTGTAAGAATGTCAGATTGTTCATTGACTTTGTCAGGTTTTAGTTTTAGTCATTTCCATCTTGAAGTTTGCCCTTTTGTCAGTTTTTTTTTTTTTTTGCTGACATTTTTTCATTTTTTATTTGCAGTTTTCGTCATTTTAAATTTTGAAATATTGTATTTTTTCAATAGTTTTTGCATTTTGTTTTTTGTGTGATTTTCATTTTGTCATTTTTTCATTTTCACAGTTTCATTTGTCAATTGTGTTTTCGTAAGTTTGTTTTTTGTAAGAATGAGTTTTGTAAATTTTTTTCAGGTTGTTAGTTTTAGTTATTTTTATTATGTAAGTTTGTCTTTTTTGTCAGATTTTCATTTTCACAGTTTCAAAGTTCATTTGTCAATTTGCTATTTTTCGTCAGTTTGATTTTGTAAAAATGTAAATTTTCAATTGCATTTTGTAAGGTTGTTAGTTTTAGTCATTTTCATACTTGTATTTTGTCTTTTTGTCAGATTTTCATTTTCACAGTTTGACAGTTTCATTTTGTTAATTTGCTAAGTTTTCGTCAGTTTGATATTGTAAGAATGTCAGATTGTCAATAGCATTTTGTCAGTTGTAAGTTTTGTCAATTTCCATATTGAAAGTTTGTTATTTTGTCAGTTTTTCTTTTTCACTGTTTTGACAGTTTTTTTTTGTTAATTTGCTAGTTTTCTTCAGTTTGATATTGTAATATTGTTAGTTTGTAAATAACTTTTTTGTCAGTTTGGTTTTTTTATGTCATTTTGAAATTGTCAGTTTTTCATTTTTACAGTTTTATTTTGTCAATTCTAGTTTTCCGTTTTTTTGATATTGTAAAAATGTCGGTTTGTCAATACATTTTGTCAGTTTGCTTGTTTTAGTCATTTCATATTGTCAGTTTTTTATTTCACAGTTTCATTTTGTCATATGCTAGTTTTCGTCAGTTTGTTATTGTAAGAATGTCAGATTGTCAATTGCTTTTTTAGGTTGTTAGTATTAGTCATTTTCAAATGAAATTTTGTAATTTTGTAAATTTTTTCTTTTAAAAAACAGTTTGACAGTTTCTTTTTTTGTTAATTTGCTGTTTTCGCCCGTTTGTTTTTTTAAGAATTTTCAGATTGTAAATTGCATTTTGGGGGGGTTTTTTAGTTTTGGGTCTTTTTTCATATTGTTTTTGCCATTGCATTTTGTCAATTTTCTTTTTCAAAATTTTTCAGTTTTTTTTTTTTAATTTGCAAATTTTTTTCCGCCCATTTTGGGATTTTGTAATATTGTCAGTTTGTAAAATAATTTTTTGGGCGGGTTTGCTTGTCATTTTAAAATTGTCATTTTTTTTTGGTCATTTTGGGTCAAACATTTTGCCCGTTTGCTTGTCTTTTTAAAATTTTGTCATTTTTTCATTTTCACTTTTTCCCTTTTTTCAATTTCCCTATTTTTTCGTCATTTTTGATATTGAAAATGTCAAAAATTTTAAATGCATTTTTCGGGTTTTGTTAGTTTTATTATTTTTATATTGAAAAGTTTTTAATTTTGTCAGTTTTTAAATTTTAAACAGTTTGATTTTTTCCCTTTTGAAAAAATTTGCAGTTATCGCCCGTTTGATATTGTAATATTGTCATTTTGGGTCATACTTTTTTCAGTTTGTTTGGGGTTTTGGGTCATTTTAAAATTCCCATTTTTTTTTTTTCACATTTTTCATTTTGCCCAATTTGCTATTTTCATTTTTGGGATATTGTTAATGACAATTTGTCAATTACAGGGTTTGTCGTTTGCTTTTTTTAAGTCTTTTTCAAATTGTCATTTTTTCTTTTTCACATTTAATTATTTCAATTTGCTATTTTTCTCCGTTTAAATTTGTAAGAATGTCAGATTGTCAATTTCTTTTTGTCCGGTTGTGATTTTTAGTCATTTTAATATTGTTAGTTTTTTTCATTTTTTCATTTTTTTTTTTTTTTTTTTTTCACATTTTTGCCCAGTTTTATTTTGTAATTTGCTATTTTTTCCGTCGTTTGTTATTGTAATATTGTCTTTTTTTGTCAATAAATTTTGTCATTTTTGCTTTTTTTTAAGTCTTTTTTAAAATTTTCCCGTTTTTTATTTTCACATTTTTCCTTTTGTCAATTTGTTTATTTTTCGTCTTTTTTTGATTTTGTAAAAATGTAAAAATTTTTAAATTGCTTTTTTTCAGGTTGTTATTTTTGGGTCATTTTCATATTGTAATTTTGTCTTTTGTCAATTTTCTTTTTAAACGTTTGACAGTTTTCTTTTTTGTTAATTTGCTAGTTTTTTTTCATTTTGATATTGTAATATTTTTCGGGTTTGTCAAAAACATTTTGTCATTTTTGCTTGTTTTCATAAATTTTAAAATTGGGTCATTTTTTCTTTTTCAAAATTTTTTAATTATGTAAATTTTGGGCTAGTTTTCTTTCCGATTAATATTGAAAGGAATTGTCAGATTGCCCATTGCATTTTGTCGGGTTTGAAAGTTTTGGGTCATTTTAATATTTTTTAGTTTGTAATTTTGTCAGTTTTTTCTTTTTCCCACATTTGACAGTTTTATTTTGTTAATTTCTATTTTTTCTTTCAGTTTTTTATTGTAATATTGTCGTTTGTCAAAAAATTTTTTTGGGTCAGTTTGCTTGTTTAAGTCAATTTTTAAATTTGCCCATTTTTTATTTTAAACAGTTTCATTTTGAAATTTGCTTTTTTTTCGTCATTTTTAAATTTTGTAAGAAGAAAGATTTTCAATTGCATTTTGTCAGGTTTTTATTTTAATTAAATTTTTCATATTTTTAATTTTGTCTTTTTGTCAAATTTTTCTTTTTCACAGTTTGCAGTTTCATTTTTTTAATTTTTTCTAGTTATCGCAGTTTGATTTTTTAAAATTTTTTCATTTTTTTCAAAAACTTTTTTCCCATTTTGCTTGTTTTTTAGTCTTTTTCAAATTGCCTTTTTTTTCTTTTTTAAACAGTTTCATTTTGTCAATTTGCAAATTTTTCTAGTTTGTATTGAATATAAAATTTGTCAATTCCCTTTTTGTAATTTTGGGCTTGTTTTAATCATTTTCAGATTGCCCAGTTTTTCTTTTTTTACAGTTTCAATTTTTAAATTTTGCTTTTTCGTCATTTTTGATATTGTAAAATGTCAGATTGCCCAATAGAAAATTTTTTCAGGTTGTAATTTTTTTGGCCCTTTTTTCATTTTGAAAGTTTTTTTTATTTTGTCAGTTTTTCTTTTTCACGATTGACAGTTTTATTTTGTTAATTTGCATTTTTGGGGGGTCAGTTGATATTTTTTAATATTTCATTTTTCAAAAACCTTTTGTCAATTTCCTTTTTTAGTCTTTTTTCAAATTGTCTTTTTTTTCATTTTCCCCTTTTCCCATTTTGTCAATTTGCTATTTTCGTAGTTTGATATTTAATAATGTCGGGTTGCAAAAAAAACTTTTTGGCAGTTTGCTTTTTTAAAGTCTTTTAAAATTTGTAAATTTTTTTTTTTCAAAATTTTCTTTTTGAAAATTTTGCAAAGTTTTCGTAGGTTGATTGTAATATTGTCTTTTTGTAAATTTAACTTTTTCATTTTGCTTGTTTTTGTCATTTTCATATTTGTTTTTCTTTTTCAAAATTTTTCCTTTTGGGGAAAAAATTTGCTATTTTCTTTAAAGTTTGATATTGAAAGAATGTCAGTTGTAAATTTTTTGCATTTTGACAGGTTTAAGTTTTTTCATTTTCTTTTTCACGTTTCTTTCCCTGTAAAATTTGCTATTTTTTCGTAGTTTGATATTGTAAAAATGTCATTTTTTTAAAACTTTTGCCAGTTTGCTTTTTTAGTTATTTTCATATTGTCAGTTTTTTTTTTCACACTTTATTTTTCAAAAATGCATTTTTTTCGCAGTTTGTTATTGTAAGAATGCCCGATTTGTCTTACTTTTTGCCGGGTTTTTTTTTTTTAGTCATATTCATATTGAAATTTTTGAAATTTTTTTCAGTATTTCTTTCCCCGTTTAAACATTTTTCATTTTTTTAAATTTGATTTTTTTTGGGGAAAGTTTGTGGGGGGTTGATATTGTCATTTTTGTCAAAAACATTTTGTCTTTTGCATTTTTAGTCATTTTAAAATTTTTCTTTTTTTTATTTTCACAGTTTTCATTTCGTCAATTTCTATTTTTCGTCAGTTTGATTTTTTAAGAAGTCAGATTGTCAATTGCATTTTGGCGGGTTTTTTTAGTTTTAGTCATTTTCATATCGAAAATTTTTTCTTTTTCCCCCATTTTCTTTTAAAATTTTGCTTTTTTTTCGTCAGTTTGTTTTTTGTAAGAATTTTCGTTTGTCAAATGCATTTTGTCATTTTTGTTATTTTAAAGGGTCATTTTCATATTGTAATTTGAAATTTTTTGTCAGTATTTCATTTTCACTGTTTGACATTTTTCATTTTTTTAATTTGCTAGTTTTCGTCATTTTTTGATACTGTAAATTGTCAGTTTGTAAAATAACATTTTGTCAGTTTGCTTTTTTTTAGTCATTTTAAATTTGTCATTTTTTTTTTTTTACAGTTTTTTCTGTCAATTTCTAGTTTTCGTATTTAGATTTTTTAAAAATGTCAGTTTCTCAATTAAAAATTTTGTCATTTTGCTTTTTTTGGGTCTTTTTTCATATTGTCTTTTTTTTTTTCACAGTTTCATTTTGCCCAAATTTATTTCGGTAAGTTTGTTATTGTTAAAAATTCGGGTTGTAATTGCTTTTGTTGGGTTTTTAAAGTTTTTAATTCATTTTAAATATTTTTAATTTTGAAAATTTTGTCATATTTCATTTTCACAGTTTTTACTTTTTCTTTTTTTTTGTTAATTTGCTTTTTTTTCGTCATTTGATTTTGTAAAATTTCAAATTGTAAATTGCATTTTGTCAGGTTTTTGGTTATGTCATTTTCATTTGAAATTTTTTGTCATTTTGTCAGTTTTTTCTTTTTAAACAGTTGAAGTTTCTTTTTTTTGATAATTTGCTGGGTTTTTCTTTCAGTTTGATATTTTTAATTTGCAGTTTTTTTTTCCAATAACTTTTGGGGCTTTTGGGGCCTTTTTTTCTTTTTTTTCAAATTTTCAGTTTTCATTTCAAAAGTTTTAATTATGTAAATTTGCAAGTTTTCGTATTTGATATTGTAATAATGTCGTTTGTAAATACTTTTTTTCTTTTTGCCTTGTTTAAAAAAAAATTTTAAAAAAAATTGGTAAAAATTTTTTTTCTTTCCACATTTTCATTTTGTAAATTTGGCTAGTTTTCGTTTTGATATTGTAATAATGTCATTTGTCATAACTTTTTGAAAGTTTGTTTGGGTTTTCATCATTTTCATTTTGTCAGTTTTTCTTTTTCACTGTTTTTTTTGTAAATTTTGCTATTTTCTTTCTTTGATATTGTAAAATGAAAAGATTTTCATTGCACTTTTTTCGGGTTGTTTTTTTTTGTCATTTCCATTTTAAAAGTTTGTCATTTTGTCATTTTTGTTTTTTTTAGCTTGACGTTTCATTTTTTTAAATTTTGCTAGTTTTCGTCAGTTTCATATTGTAATATTGTCTTTTTTTTAAATGTTTTTTGGGTCAGTTTCTTGTTTAAAGGGGTCTTTTTCCCATTTTGGCCCAGTTTTTCAATTTTCACAGTTTCTTTTTCGTCAATTTGCTATTTTTTGTAAATTTGTTTTTGTAAGAATGTCAGATTGTAAATTGCTTTTTGGGGGGGGTTGTTATTTTTTCATTTTCATATCGTAATTTTTTTCTTTTTCACAGTTTCATTTTGAAATTTGCCTATTTTTTCCTTTTGTTTTTTGAAAGAATGTCAGTTTTGTCAATTGCTTTTTGGGGGGGCAGGTTGTTAGTTTAAGCCCATTTTCATATTGAATTTGTCATTTTTCAGATTTTTTTTTTTTTTAGGGGGGAAAAAGTTTCATTTTTTTAATTTGAAAATTTTTCGTCGTTTGATATTGAAATATTTTTTCAGTTTGTCAAAAACCTTTTGTGTTTTGCTTTTTTTTGGGTCATTTTCAAATTGAAAGTTTTTCATTTTTACAGTTTCTTTTTGTAAATTTGCTAGTTTTGGGGGGTTAGTTTGATTTTGTAAAAATGTCAGATTGTCAATTGTTTTGGTCGGGTTGTTTTTTTTAGTCATTTTTATTATGTAATTTTTGTCATTTTGTCAGTTTTTTCATTTTCACAGTTTCAAAGTTCTTTTTCTTAATTTGCTATTTTTTCGTCTTTTGATATTTTTATATTGTCAGTTTGCCCAAAAAACATTTTGCCCAGTTTGCTTTTTTTAGTCTTTTTTAAAATTGTAATTTTTTTTCTTTTTCACAGTTTCTTTTTGGCCTTTTGGCTATTTTCGTTATTTTGTTTGGGGAAGAATGTCAGTTTGTCAATTGCATTTTGTCAGGTTTTTAATTTAGTTATTTTCTTTGGGAAAAATTTTGGGTTCTTTTTGTCAGATTTTCATTTTCCATTTTTCAAAGTTTCTTTTTTGTTTTTTTGCTGGGTTTTTCGTCATTTTTGATATTGAAATATTGCCCAGTTTGTCAATAACTTTTTTGTCATTTTTGCTTTTTTTTAGTCATTTTCAAATGTAAGTTTTTCCCATTTTCACATTTTTCGTTTTTTTAAAATTGCTAGTTTTCGTCATTTTTGTGTTTGTAAGAATGTCCGATTGTAAAATTGCATTTTGTAAAGGTTGTTAGTTTTAAGTTTTTTTTCATATTGTAATTTTTGTCTTTTTGTCAATTTTCTTTTTTTTTTATTTTTGAAAAAGTTTCATTTTTTTTAAATTTGGCTAGTTTTCGTCGTTTTATATTTTTAATATTTTCAGTTTGTCATAAAAATTTTGCATTTTGCTTGTTTAATTCTTTTTCAAATTGAAAGTTTTTCTTTTTCAAAATTTTCCCTTTTGGGGAAAAAATTTTGCTATTTTTCGTTATTTTGTTTTTGTAAAATTCAGTTGAAAATTGCATTTTGTAAATTTTTTTATTTAAGTCTTTTTTCATATGGAAGTTTGTCTTTTTTGTCAGATTTTCTTTTCAAAATTTTTTAAAAGTTTCCCATTTTTTTATTTTCTATTTTTTTTGCCCCTTTGAATTGTAATTTGTCATTTTTGTCAAAAACATTTTTTTCATTTTGCTTTTTAAGTCTTTTTCAAATTGTAATTTTTTTCATTTTCACATTTTCATTTTTTTTTTTGGGCAATTTTTCGTCAGTTTGTTTTGTAAGAATGTAAAGATTTTTTTATTGCATTTTGTCATTTGTTATTTTTAAGTCTTTTTCCATTTTTGTTATTTGTCTTTTTTGTCAGTTTTTTCATTTTCAGGGTTAAACCCTTTTCATTTTTTTAAATTTGCTGGGTTTTCGTCACTTTATATTGTAATATTGTCATTTTTGTCAAAAACTTTTTTGCGTTTGCTTTTTTTTAGTCATTTTTAAATTTGAAATTTTTTTCATTTTCCAGTTCTTTTTGTCAATTTGCTAGTTTTCGTTAGTTTGATTTTGTAAAAATTCAAATTGTAAATTGCTTTTTTGTCATTGTTAGTTTTATCTTTTCTTATGAAATTTTGTTTTTTTGTCGTTTTCATTTTCACTTTCAAAGTTTCTTTTTGGGGTTATTTTGCTGTTTTCGGTCACTTTGATGTTAATATTGTCATTTTGTCAAAACTTCTGTCATTTGCTTTTTTAAAAAGTCATTTTCAAATTGAAGTATTTCCTTTTCAACAGTTTCATTTTGTCAATTTGCTAGTTTTTGTTTAGTTGTTTTTTTAAGACTTGTCCATTGTCAAATTTGCATTTTGTCAGGTTTAGTTTTAAATCATTTTCATCTTGTAAGTTTGTTATTTTGTCAGTTTTTGTTTTTTTTAGCTTGACCGTTTCATTTGTTATTTGCAAGTTTTCGTCAGTTTGATATTGTATACATTGTCAGTTTGTCACTAACAGTTTGTCAGTTTGCTTGTTTTAGGGTCATTTTCAAATTGTAAGTTTTTCATTTTTACAGTTTCATTCTGTCAATTTGCTCGTTTTTCGTAGTTTGATATTGTAAAATTGTAAGTTTGTCAATAACATTTTGTCAGTTTTGCTTGTTTTAAAGATATTTTCATATTGTCAGTTTTTTATTTTTCACATCTTTCATTTGTCAATATGCTAGTTTTTCGTCAGTTTTGTTATTGCAAGAATGTCAGATTGTCAATTACATTTTGTGCCAGGTTGTTTAGTTTTTTCGTCATATTCATATTGTAAGTTTGAAAATTTTTTCAGTATTTCATTTCACAGTTTGACAGTTTCATTTTGTTAATTTGATCAGTTTTGTAAGTTTGATATTGTGATATTGTCAGTTTGTCAATAACATTTGTCATTTTTGCATTTTTTTAGTCATTTTTTCAATGATCATTTTTTTTTTTCACAGTTTCATTCGTCAATTTGCTAGTATTCTCAGTTTGATTTTGTAAGAAATGTCAGATTGTCAATTGCATTTTGGCAGGTTTGGTTAGTTTTAGTCATTTGCATATCGTAAGTTTTTCATTTTCCCAGTTTCAATTTTGAAATTTGCTATTTTTCGTCAGTTTGCATTTTTAAGAATGTCGATTGGTCGAAATGTCATTTTGTCAGGTTGTTAGTTTAAGTCATTTTCATATTGTAAGTTTGTTAAAATTTTTGTCAGTATTTCAGTTTTCACTGTTTGAAGTTTCATTGTGTTAATTGCTATTTTCGTCAGTTTGATACTGTAATATTGTCCCAGTTTTGTCATACCATTTTGTCAGTTTGCTTGTTTTAGTCCCATTTTCAAATTGTCCAGTTTTTCTTTTTTTACAGTTTATTCTGTCAATTGTTCCTAGTTTTCGTATTTTGATCTTTAAAATTGTCAGTTTCTCAATAACATTTTGTCAGTTTGCTTTTTTAGTCATTTTCATATTGTCCAGTTTGTTATTTTCACAGTTCAATTTTTGTCAATATGCTAGTTTTCGTCAGTTTTTTGATTGTAAGATGTCAGATGTCATATTGGGCATTTTGTTAAGGTTGTTAGTTTAGTCAAATATTCATATTGGTAAGTTTGTAATTTTGTCAGTTTTCATTTTCACAGTTTTGACAGTTTCATTTTTTGTTATTTCTAGTTTTTCGTCAGTTTGATTTTGTAAGAATGTCATTTGTGTCAATAACATTTTGTAAGTTTGCGTTGTTTTTTTTTTTTTTTTTTTTTTTTTTTCACATCATTTTCATATTGTCAGTTTTTCATTTCCACAGTTTTCAATTTGTCATTTGCTAGTTTTTCGTCAGTTTTGTTTTTGTTAGAATGGTCAGATTGTTGATTGCACTTTGTCAGGTTGTTAGTTTAGTCATTCGCATCTTGAATTTTGTCATTTTGTCAGTTTTTCATTTCACATATGAACCAGTTTTATTTAGTAATTTGCTAGTTTTTCGTCAGTTTTAATATTGTAATATTGTCAGTTTTTCATAACATTTTTGTCAGTTTGCTTGTTTAAGTCCTTTTCATATTGTCCAGTTTTCATTTTCACAGTTTCAATTTTGAAATTTGCTATTTTTTCGTCGTTTTGATTTTGTAAAGAAGTCAGATTGTCAATTGCATTTTGTCAGGTTGTTAGTTTCGTCATTTTCATTATGAAAGTTTGTCATTTTGTCAGATTTCATTTTCACAGTTTCAAAAGTTTCATTTGTTTTTTTGCTAGTTTTTCGGAGGCACTTGATATTGTATATTGTCCAGTTGTGTCAATACATTTCTGTCAGTTGCTTGTTTTAGAGTCATTTTCATATTGTAAGTATTGTCATTTTCATAGTTTCATTTTGTCAATTTGCTAGTTTTTTGTTAGTTTCGTTTTTGTAAGCATGTCCGATTGTCCATTGCATTTTGTCAGGTTGTTGGTTTTAATCATTTTCATATTGTAAGTTTGTCATTTTAGTCAGATTTTTATTTTTTAGCTTGACAGTTTTCATTTTTGTTAATTGCAAATTTTATTCAGTTTGATATTGTAATGATTGTCAGTTTGTCAATAACATTTTTGTTCAGTTTTGCTTGTTTTTAGTCATTTTCACAATTGTAGAAATTTTTCATTTTTCCACAGTTTCATTTTGTCAATTTGGCTAAGTTTTCGTTAGTTTGATTTTGTAAAATGGTCGATTGTCAATTGCATTTTTTGTCAGGTTGTTAGTTTTAAGTCATTTTTATTATGTAAGCTTGTCATTTCGTCAATTTTCATTTTCAACAGTGTCAAAGTTCATTTTGTTTAAATTGCTATTTCGTCAGTTTGATATTGTTATATTGTCCCAGTTTGTCAATAACATTTTGTCAGTTTTGCTTTGTTTAAGTCATTTTTCAAATTGTAAAGTTTTTCATTTTCACAGTTTCATTTTTGTCAATTTGCAAGGTTTCGCGTCAAGTTGATTTGTAAGAATGTCCATTGTTAGTTTCGATTTTGTCAGGGTTGTTAGTTTTAGTCATTTCCATAATTGTTTTAGTTTGACATTTGTCATATTTTTATTTTCACGGTTGAGAACAGTTTCATTTTGTTAATTTGCTAGGTTTTTCGTCACTTTTCGATATGTAATATTGTCATTTTGTCAATAACAATTTTTGTCAGTTGCTTGTTTTAGTCATTTTCAAATTTGATAAGTTTTTCATTTTCACAGTTCATTTTGTCAATTTGCTAGTTTTCGTTAGTTTTGATTTTGTAAGAATGTCAAATTGTCAATTGCATTTTGTCAGGTTGTTAGTTTTAGAGGAGTCATTTTCATTATGTAAGTTTTGTCATTTTGTCAGGATTTTCCATTTTCACAGTTTCAAAGTTTCATTTTGTTTATTTTGCTAGTTTTTCGTCACTTTGAATAGTGTAATATTGTCATTTTTGTCAATAAACATTCTGTCAGTTTGCTTGTTTAATTCATTTTCAAATTGTAAGTATTTCCAACTTTTCACAGTTTCATTTTGTCAATTTGGCTAGTTTTTTTGTTAGTTTGTTTTTGTAAGAATGTCCGATTGTCAATTGCATTTTGTCAGGTTGGGGGGTTAGTTTTAATCATTTTCATATTTGTAAGTTTGTCTTTTGTCCAGATTTTTATTTTTTTAGCTTGACAGTATCATTTTGTTAATTTGCAAAGTTTTCGTCAGTTTGATATTGTAAATATGTCAGTTTTGTCATAACATTTTGTCAGTTTGGCTTGTTTTTAGTCCATTTCAAATTGTAATTTTTTTTTATTTCACAGTTTCATTTTGTCAATTTGGCAAGTTTTCGTCAGTTTTATTTTGTAAGAATGTCAATTGTTATTGCATTTTGTCAGTTTGTTAGTTTTATTCATTTCCATATGTAAGTTGTCCATTGTGTCAGATTTTCATTTTCCCCTCGGTTAACAGTTTCATTTTGATACTTTGCTAGGTTTTCGTCAGTTTGATATTGTAAATATTGTCAGTTTGTCAATAACAATTTTGTCAGTTTGCTTTGTTTTTATTCCATTTTCAAATTGTAAGTTTTTTTCATTTTCACAGTTTCTTTTGTCAATTTGCTAGTTTTTCGTTAGTTTGATTTTGTAGAATGTCAGATTGTCAATTGCATTTTGTCAGGTTGTTATTTTTAGTCATTTTCATTATTTAAGTTTGTCTTTTGTCCAGATTTTCATTTTCACAGTTTCAAAGTTTCATTCTGTTATTTTGCTAGTTTTCGTCACTTTCATATTGAATATTGTCAGTTTGTCATAACATTTCTGTCAGTTTTGATTGTTTTTAGTCATTTTCAAATTGAAGTCATTTCATTTTCAACAGTTTCATTTTGCAATTTTGCTAGTTTTGGGGGAGTTTGTTTTTGTAAGAATGTCCCGATTGTCATTGCATTTTGGTCCAGGTTGTTTAGTTAATCATTTTCATATTGGTAATTTTGTCATTTTGTCAGTTTTTTTTTTTTTTTGAGTTGACAGTTTTCATTTTGTATTTTGCAAGTTTTCGTCAGTTTGATATTGTTATTGTCAGTTTTTGTCAATAACATTTTGTCAGTTTCTTGTTTTAGTCATTTTCCAAAATTGTAAGGTTTTTCATTTTTCACAGTTTCATTTTGTCAATTTTGCTAGATTTTCGTCAGTTTGATATGGGTAAGAATGTCAGATTGTCATACATTTTGTCAGGTTGTAATTTTTGTCATTTTCATATTGAAAGTTTGTTATTTTGTCAGTTTTTCATTTTCAAACAAGATTGACAGTTTTTATTTTGTTAATTTTGCTATTTTCGTCAGTTTTGTATGGGTAATTTGTCAGTGTTGTTTCAATAACATTTTGTCAGTTTGCTTGTTTTAGTTATTTCATAATGTCAGTTTTTTATTTTCATCAACACTTTCATTTTGGTCAATATGCTAGTTTTTTCGTCAGTTTGTTATTGAAAGAATGTCCGATTGTCATTACATTTTGCCAGGTTGTTAGTTTTAGTCATATTCATATTGTAAGTTTTGTAATTTTTCAGTATTTCAATTTTTCACAGTTTGACGAGTTTGTAAAATTTTGTTAATTTGATTAGTTTTTATGTACGTTTGACTTATTGTGGCTATTGTCAGTTTGTCAATAACAATTTTGTGTCATTTGCATGTTTTAGTCATTTTTCAATTGTCAGTTTTTTATTTTCCACAGTTTCATTTCGTCAATTTCTAGTTTTTTCGTCAGTTTGATTTTGTAAGACTGTCAGATTGGTCATGCATTTTGGCAGGTTGTTAGTTTTAGTCATTTTCATATCGTAAGTGTTTCATTTTCACAGTTTCATTTTGAAATTTTGGCTATTTGTTCCCGTCAGTTTGATTTTGTAAGAATGTACAGAAAATTTGTAACAAAAAATGCATTTTTGTCAGGTTGTTAGTTTAAGTCATTTTTCATATTGTAAGTTTGTAATTTTGAGGAAGTCAGTATTTACAATTTTCCATGTTTTACAGTTTCATTTTGTTAATTTGGCTAGTTTTCGTCAGGTGATACTGTAATATTGTCAGTTTGGTCAATAACAATTTTGTCAT
>JAMZAV010011150.1:0-15816 GCA_024449915.1 Sweltsa coloradensis | reverse complement strand
TAACATGTATGACGTCACGACTTAAGCCGTCGTAGCAACGAGATTGTCTGAATTATTGCTTATCCTGGGTTAACTTCAATAGAATTCACCATCTGGTATAGCATATGTGTAAAGTGCACGCTTTGAGCCGTCCTAGCACGAGATGTCTGATAGCATGTAATTCTGGTCCGCCCGTTCGAGTGCCACCATGTTTGGTTGGTGTGTCCTATTTAAAATGCCGGTATAGTTGGTCATTGTTCAGTCTTCGATGACATCGGCGCCGATGTGGTTGTTATAGTACTACATTTCCGCTGTCAACTATGAAATTATGTTATGTCAATGTTCATAATCTCATTTATGTAGTCCCCCGTCTGGAGTAAAAAATTAAATTTTAATCGTGGGAAACCTGTTATAGGGTGCAATTAGCCCTCTTCAGGTGAACTAGTTATGTGCGGATAGGAAATTGTGAAGGGATGTCCGAGGGCTGTTTAAGAGGACTCAATCCCTTGCATTCGCCTTAACGACTGAGGAAAACCTCGGAAAAACCTTCAGTCAGGATTGCCGGTCTCGACGGGATTCGAACCCGGGACCTCCCGAATCCGAGTCGAGAGCTTAGCGTCCGAGCCAACACTCTGTCGGTCGTTTGGGGTAGAATTTGCCTAGAGCATGGCTCTGCTAATCGTAAAAGGCGAGGAAAGAGAAAAATTTCACCTCGCAAACAACGCTAGTTTTAGAGGGAAGTATATATAACTCCCCGAAACTAGAGTCAAGCTCTGGCAATCGTTGTCGGGGACACCTCCACCATCCCTTGACGACCTCCCAGATGACGACGACAATGACAACACGAACGATGACAAAGACGATAACGACCACGACGTGAGAATCCCTCTTTTCTCTCCCTGCCCATCGCTAGTTCTGACCAGCATGGGACTAATTCCTCCCAAATCCCCGAGGCTAGTGTGGCGCATTATGATCTAACGGTTGACGCGCCCTTAATCAAAATAAACCAATAAAACACATATTTTCAATCAGTAAACATAATGGTTTGGCGACAGTGCTGCGATCCCTCGTCCACAAACTTCTTGACTCGGATAATCTTCATGTGTAAGTTTGTCACACAAGTCTTGAGGTTTATCTCTCTCGTGTCACGGTGTCAGACTGATCTCCGTACAACAGTAATCGATGCAAACTGATCGCATGTTGCATGCAAAGCAGGTCACCGCGCTACAGATGTGGTTAGACACTTTCTGGTACCGAACAATCACATGTTTACAACACTGTGCACGTAAACATCTGGCAACAAATTTATGTTTCAGATAAAATAGGATTTGCCAACTAAAGCTCTAGTTTAAATAAGCCTGGACATTACCTATACCTGAAACAAAATAAAATCGAACAAAAATCTCAGTAAATACTATTACGAAATAGATTTTTTCAAAAATGTTTTATCTTCTGTAATAGCCCTAAGAGGGCTCCAACTCTACCCCTCTCTCCCCCCCCCCCCGTTCCACCGTCTGGGCCCGGGGTATAGAATTTGGCCCAAAACATGGTTCTGCTAATCGTCTAATCGTTAAACGAGTGAAAAGAGACACTGTGGTCCATCTTGCAAACATCAGCTAGTAAGTAGGGGAGTCTCCTCCAAACCCCCAAACTAGAGGCGAGCTCTGGCGGTCGTCGTCGGGAACCTCTCCCCCTTTCAATGACAACTTCCCCAACGACGACGACGACAACCATAATATACGAACAATGACAAAGACGATGTCGGCCACGACGTGAGAACCACACCTTTCCACCCCCTACCCGTGCCTAGTTCTGACCAGCATGGGAATTTCCACCCCATATGCCCTTTAGGCTAGAGTGGCGCATAATGACCTAATGGTTGACGCGCCCTTCATATAAATAATCTAAACTAAACTCTACCTTGTATATTTTGATAACACGATTAAGATTTTTATTGGATTCAAATTGTGTATTTTTTAAATATATTATGTTGCACTTAACTTTAGGAAGTGTAGGGCCTACATTGGTAATTGTTAATTTTAATTTATTTTAATTTATTTATTTAACGTCTATCCTATTCAGTTATAAAAACTGATTTACAAAGGAGGACAACTAAATAAATCTAATTACAAAGATGCAGACACAACAATGAACTACATTTAAGTAAATATTTGAAATAGTAACAATGCATTTAAACTCAACAATTTTTGGTAAGAAATAAAAAGGATATTGAATGCAATTAGTGAAAGAAAAAAAAATATAAAATGGTGGGGAATGAGAAGAAAAGAAAAAAGAAAAGAAAAGAAAAGAAAAAGAAAAGGAAATGAAAGGAAGGAAAGGAAAAAATAAAGAAAAAGAGAGAGAGAGAGATAGAAAGAAAGAAAGAAAGAAAGAAAGAAAGAAAGAAAGAAAGAAAGAAAGAAAGAAAATCCTTAAAAAAGAAAAACGAAAAGTTTTTTTTTTTATTGAACGAGTGAGCGTAGCGAACGTAGTGATTTCCATTCGACTTAAACGGCCCTTATTGTTTTTCTGCGTGCGTGCGTGTGTGTGTGTGTGTGTGTGTACGTTAAAAATCAGCCGAATCGCTGAACAGATTGCGCTGAAATTTTAAACGGACATCCGGTACGAGTTTATTGAGAACTGCTAACAAAATCAGCAAGATTCATTGCGATTTAAACATACAAGAAATAATAAACTGAAAAATAGACTTCCAATGTTATGAAATTATTTTAACGACAATGTTTTAGATTTTGAAAAGATATTTTTTGTTTTTTATTTACCTGGCAGTGAAATGCCGTGTCCATTCAAGGTCTGTCGAATGTTTTAAGTCAAAGTACCCCCAAATTCCGCTCGTAGATTGAGTAAACCTTGCAATGTTTTCACGTACTTCGTACTGGCTATGTTTACCATAGTAGGCCCTATTGCCACAGATGATGGACTTCACTGCGTTATATGCATTTCAAAACATGTTTAATAATTTTTTAAATACAATCTCGAAATTACAAAATCTTTCCCGACCAGGGGATTAAACCCACGTCTCCCATATTTCGGCTATAAGGGCGATTTAGCCAACTAGACCAGGGAAACGCCAAAGTCGTAGTTAGACGAGTGAGAGAGTCATGTGGTGAGTACCCGGGAACATATGCATTTAAGTTTGATAATTATATTCGTATAAATAATAGTTTTTTAAAGTTTAGTTGGCATACGGGGACGGGCGCGTCAACTGTAAGGTCATAATGCGCCTCTCTAGCCTATGATAGGCTAGGTAGGCCTAAGGTAGGGGGAAGAAAAGTAATGTAATCGGGTACAATGTTTTAGATTTTGAAAATATATTTTTTGTTTATTATTCGCCTGGCCGTGAAATGCCGTGCCCATGCAAGGTCTGTCGAATGTTGCACGTCAAGGTACCCACAAAATTCGCTCGTAGATTGAGTAAACCTTGCAATATTTTCACGTATTTCGTACTGGCTATGTTTACCATAGTAGGCCCTATTGCCACAGATGATGGACAACACTGCGTTATATTATGCATTTCAAATCATGTTCAATTATTTTTGAAATACAATCTAGAAATTACAAAACCTTTTCCCGACCAGGGAATTGAACTCACTTCTTTCACATTTCGGCTACAAGGGCGCCTTAGCCAACTAGACTATAGGGAAACGCCAAAGTCGTAGTGAGACGAGTGAGCGAGTCATGTGGTGAGTACCCGGGAACATTTGCATTTAAGTTTGATAATTATATTCGTATAAATAATAGTTTTTAAAAGTTTAGTTGGTATACGGGACGGGCGCGTCAACTGTAAGGTCATAATGAGCCTCTCTAGCCTATGATAGCTGCTAGGTAGGCCTAAGGTAGGGGAAGAAAAGTAATGTAATCGGGTACTTAACACATGGCTCACTCACTCGTTTAACAACGACTTTGGCGTTTCCCTAGTATAATTGAACGAGTGAGCGCAGCGAACGTAGTGATTTCCATTCGACTTAAACGGCCCTTATTGTTTTTCTGCGTGCGTGCGTGTGTGTGTGTGTGTGTGTGTGTACGTTGAAAATCAGCCGAATCGCTGAACAGATTGCGCTGAAATTTTAAACAGACATCCGGTACGAGTTTATTGAGAACTGCTAACAAAATCAGCAAGATTCATTGCGATTTAAACCTACAAGAAATGATAAACTGAAAAATAGACATCCAATGTTTAGGAATTATTTTAACGACAATGTTTTAGATTTTGAAAAGATATTTTTTGTTTGTTTTTCGCCTGGCCGTGTAATGCCGTGCCCATGCAAGGTCTGTCGAATGTTGGACGTCAAGGTACCCCAAATTCCGCTCGTAGATTGAGTAAACCTTGCAATATTTTCACGTATTTCGTACTGGCTATGTTTACCATAGTAGGCCCTATTGCCACAGATGATGGACTACACTGCGTTATATGCATTTCAAAACATGTTTAATTATTTTTTAAATACAATCTAGAAATTACAAAATCTTTTCCGACCAGGGGATTGAACCCACGTCTCCCACATTTCGACTACAAGGGCGCTTTAGCCAACTTGACTAGGGAAACGCCAAAGTCGTAGTTAGACGAGTGAGCGAGTCATGTGGTAACTGGTGAGTACCCGGGAACATTTGCATTTAAGTTTGATAATTATATTCGTATAAATAATAGGGTATTGGTGGAAATCACTGTGCCGGAGGTTGCTGTTGTTGGCAGTCTTCAACTGAATATTCCGTGTGACTGCCGGGTCTTGCTTAATGGTAGATTGTTGGTCCGGGAGTTGTGTAAAAGTTTAGGCCATAGTTTAGGCCAAAATGCTCCACTGTAGCCTATGATTGGCTATAGGGAGGCCTAAGGTAAGGGGAAGAAAAGAAATGTTACCGGGTACTCAACACATGGCTCACTCACTCGTCCAACAACGACTTTGGCGTTTCCCTAGTTGGTAATGTTAATTGTAATGAAAGTTGGTGTTTTAAAAATGTGTAACTTTTAATATAAATATTATTTCAAATATTTTTCCAAACGTATTTTGCCGTGTGCAATAGCCTAACAGTGTTCTAACCCCCCCCCCCCCCTCAGTTCCAGCCAAGGTATGGCGCATCAACGACCTAGACGACGACGAGATAAGACAGCTGGACGTGAGGTTCGACGGAGATGGTGACAAGTGGTGGGAGCCCGAACCACTGAGGCTGCTGGATCTCAGCTCCAACGCCATCAAGAGTATTCCGCCGGATATCCGCTATCTGGACACACTGACCACGCTCAATGTGAGTGCAGGGGTTCCGCAGGGGTGTGTGCTAGGACCGTAGTGGGGTTCTACAGGGATGCATGCTGGCACCTTTCAGTTTTATTGAAACATCCGCTATCTGGACACACTGACCACGCTCAATGTGAGTGCAGGGGTTCCGCAGGGGTGTGTGCTAGGACCGTAGTGGGGTTCTACAGGGATCCTTGTTTGGCACCCTTCGCTTTACTACACCTCCGTATCGGACACACTACCAGCGCTCAATGTGAGGCAGGGGTTCTCAGGGTGTGTGCTAGGACCGTTAGTGGTTATTAAAGGGATGGCACCTGACACCCATGTGTTTATTCCAACATCCGCGTTGTTGGACACGTGACCACAGTCAGTGGCACGGGTTCAGGTGGATGATGGATAGGACCGACGGGGCTCAGGGTCAGGATGTGGCACCTTTTAGTTATTATTTCAAAGATCCGCTATCTGACCACTGACCAGCTCAATGTGAGTGCATCGGGGTTCCGCAGGGTGTGCTAGGACGTGCAGTGGGCTAAGGGATCCATGCTTGCACCTTTTAGTTTTATTACAAGCATCCGCTATCTGGACCACTGACCAGCTCAATGTGAGTGCAGCGGTTCTGCAAGGGTGTGTGCTAGGACCGTAGTGGGTTCTACAGGATGCATGCTGGCACCTTTTAGTTTTATTACAACATCCGCTATCTGGTACACATGACTCGCTCAGTGAGTGAGGGGGTTCCGCAGGGGGGCTGTGCTGGACCGTAGTATTGGTTCTACATGGATGCATCGGGCCCTTTAAAGTATTATTATAACACGCGTTGCTAGGACGAATGGTCTACAGGTCATGTTAGTTGCAGGGGTTACTCGGGGTGGCTAGGACCGTAGTGGGGGTTCCTCAGGGATGCTGTGCACCTTCAGTTTTATTAGAACATCCGCTATGCACACTGACCACGCTCAATGTGAGTGCAGGGGTTCCGCAGGGGGGTGTGCTAGGACCGTAGTGGGTTCACAGGTTGCATGCCGGCACCTCCGCTTATTGAAAACATCCGCATCTGGACACACGGGTCACGCAGGGTGTGTAGGAGGGGTTCCGCAGGGGTGTGCTAGGCCTGTGGGGTTCTTCAAGGACTGCATGCTGGACCTTTGCATTATAAATCCGTATCGTGGCCCAGGCTGACCACGACCATGTGGGTGCAGGGGTTCGCATGGTGGCTCTAGGATCGTAGAGGTCGCTACAAGGATGCATGCTGGCCACCTTCAATTTGTATTGAAACATCCGCTATCTGGACCACGACCGTATGTGGGTTCAGGGGTTCCGCAAGGCGTTGTCTAGACGTAGTGGGGTTCTACAGATGATGCTGCCCTTTCAGTTTTATTAAACCAGCGGCTATCTGGACACACTGACCACGCTCAATGTGAGTGCAGGGGTTCCGCAGGTGTGTGCAGGATCGATTTCTACAGGGATGCATGCTGGCACCTTTTAGTTTTATTGAAACATCCGCTATCTGGGTAGACCTGACCGCTTCAAGGATGCAGGGATTTCCTGCAGGGGGTCGCTTCGGACCGTACGTGGGGTCATACAAGGGATCGCTGGGCACCTTTCAGTTTATTGGATCTCGCTATGGACACACTGACACGCCCACATGTTGATGCAGGTCCTCTGGAGGGTGTGCTAGACCGTAGTGGGGCTACAAGGAGGGGGTGTGGCACCGTTTCAGTTTTATTGGAACATCCGCTATCTGTACATCTTATCACCGCTAAATTTGTGACGACCCAGGGTGCAGGGGTTTCGAGGTGGACGTAGTGGGGTTCTAGGGTGCTGCTCGGTTCTTTTAGTTTTATTACAACACCCGCTATCTGGACTACACTGACCACGCTCAATGTGAGGTGGGGGTTCCGCAAGGGTGTGTGCTAGGACCGTAGTGGGGTTCTACAGGATTGCATTGTGGCACCTTTCGTTTTATTGCACATCGCTATCTGGACAACTGTGACAGCTCAATGTGAGTGGGGGTTCTCGCAGGGATGTGTGCTAGGACCGTGTTGTTTAAGCACGATGCATCCCGGGCTTCTTTAGTGTGTGTTACAACCCGGCTATCTGGACACACCGACTCGCGGCTCAAGTGAGCAGTGCCCTAAGGTTGTGTGCTAGACCGTAGGGCACTCTACAGAGTGCATGCGGGCACCTTTCAGTTTTATGAAACCACTATCGGATCACACTGACCAGGCTCAATTGGTGCAGGGGTTCCGCAAGTGGTGCTAGGACCGTAGTGGGGTTCTACAGGGATGCATGCTGGCACCTTTCAGTTTTATTACAACATCCGCTATCTAGGAACACGACGGTCTAAATGATGCAGTGCGGGTTCCGCAAGGGGTGTTTAGACCAGTATGGAGGTTCTGTCAGGGATGAGTGGGCCCTTTTAGTTTTTTAAACATCCGTATCTGGACACTGACCATCGCTCAATGTGAGTGTCAGGGTTCCGCAGGGGTGTGTGCTTGGACCGTAGTGGTCTACAGTGAGCTGCGGCCCTTGTTAGGTTTGTTTATAAACATCCAGCTTATTTTGGACACACTTGAACCACACGCTCAATGTGAGTGCAGGGGTTCCGCAAGGGTGTGTGCTAGGACCGTGTGGGGTTCTACAGGGATGCATGCTGGCACCTTTTATACAGTTTATTGGCAATACACCGCAGTATCTGGCAGATGCTGACCACGCCAATGTGAGTGCAGGGATTCCGCAGGGTGGCCTTTAGTTTATATATGGGGTTTCTGGAAATGCATGCTGGCACCTTCAGTTTATTGCAATATCCGCTATCTGGACACATAGGACCAGCTCAATGCAGTTGGCCCTGGGGTTCCGCAGGGGGTGTGCTAGGACCGAGTGGGATTCTACAGGGATGCATGCTGGCACCTTCAGTTTTATAGACCGCAGTGGACACACTGCCACGCTCATGCTGATGCAGGGGTTCCGCAAGCGTCGTGTGCTGGACCGTATGAGTTCTACGTGATGCATGCTGGCAGCCGATTAGTTTGTCTGAAACGTGGCTTCTGGACACTGACCACGCTCAATGTGAGTGCAGGTTCACGCTGTGTGTGCCTAGGACCTTAAGGGGTTTACAGGGGTGTGCTGGCACCTTTCAGTTTTATCTAAAACATCGCTATCTGGCACACTCAGCTCAATGTGAGTGCAGGGGTCCCCGCAAGGGTTGGTTAGGGTTGTGGGTTCTAAGGATGCTCAGGACCTTTCAGTTTTATTGCAATATCCACTTATTGGACACACTGACACGCTCATGTGAGTGCAGGGGTTCCGCAGGGGTGTGTGCTAGGACCGTAGTGGGGTTCTACAGGGATGCATGCTGGCACCTTTAGTTATTCACTCCGTATCGGGACACACTGACCAGCTCATGGAGTGCAGGGGTTCGACCATGGGCACAAGGTTGTTGCAGCACCCTTCTGGTCTACCAGCTCATGTGGCAGGTCCTTAGTGTTTTTGGACAGTGCGGCTATCTGGATGACCTGCACCTTCAATTCTGAGTGCAGGGGTTCCGCAGGGTCGTGCTTGGACCTAGTGGGGTTTGCAGGGGTGCATGGCTGGTGTGCCTTTAGTTTTATTGGCAACATCCGGATCTGTGGCCACTGACCAGCTTCATTACAGCGTATCGGAGGGTGCGGACTAATGTGGGGTTCGCAGGCAGTGCTGGCACCTTTCAGTTGTTTGAACTACCGGATTGGACCACTGACCGCTCAATGTGAGTGCAGGGTTCCGCAAGGGTTGTGCTACGGACCGTATGGTTGTACAGGGATGCATGCAGGCATTAGCCTTATTAACAGGATCAGGCTTGGCACCTCAAGTTATTGCAGGGCCGCAAGTCTGGCAACTGGCCGTAGATGGAGGTTTACAGGGTGTGCTTGGACCTTATTGGGTTCTCAGGATGCATGCTGTGTCCTATTTAGTTTTATTGCGAACAGCCGTTATCTGGCACATGACCGCTCAATGTGAGTGCAGGGGTTCCGCAAGGGTGTGTGCTAGGACCGTAATGGGGTTCTACAGGGACGCATGCTGGCACCTTTCAGTTTTTTTTAAATTGACACAATATGTATAAAATTGCTTAAGGATGCTTACTGGCACCATTGCATTTCAATTTATCTAAACAAGAATTGTAAAGCGTAGAAAGTGTTAGAACCCCTGTTCTAAAGTATGTTTTTCCCCTGTGACGTCACTTGTAGCTGGACGGCAACAGCCTGGATCGCCTCCCTACCGAGATAGGGGACCTACAGAACCTGAGCATCCTCAGTCTGCGCGGCAACAGACTGAAGGTTCTACCACCGGGGTTCTACCGGCTGGTGGAACTCACGCAGCTCAGTCTGGCAGACAACCTCCTGGACGCTCTTGACGGCGACATCGCCAACCTCATCATGCTACAGAAACTGGTAGGGAACGTTAACATTCAAATACTAGGAAAACGCTTAAGTCCCGTCGCGTTGTTGGATGAGCGTAATTGGTGCATTGAGCTGCCATGTGTTATGCTACTTTTCTGTTGTTCTGTGGTAAAATCATTATTAAATTGAAATTTTTTAAATTAAATTAAATAAAATAAATAAGAAACTTTATTCATTTAATTTTTTTTTAATTAATCGTAATTGTTTAAAAAAAATCGTAAAATTGAAATTTTTATTAGAAATAATTTCTCGATTGCGCTCAAATTTAACAGTAATATATTAATTCATAAAATTAAGGTTCTGCGAAAAAGTCATTTCAATCGGATAAAGCCTGTAGGTGTTATAAGTCAAAGAATTGTTTAAAAAAAGAAAAAAAACGTAAAATTTCGATCTTTATGATAAATATTTTTTCAATTGCGCTCAAATTTCACAAGAATATCTTAATTCATAAAATAAAGGTTCTGTGCAAAAATCATTAAAATCGGATAAAGCATGTAGGTGTTATAAGTCGAGGAAATTTTTTAAAATCGAAAAAAAATCGTAAAATTGCGATTTTCATGAGAAAAAAATTTTCGATTGCGCTCAAAAACGTGGCAGTTCTAAGTTCAGAGATTTCGAATGCCTCCATAAAATTTCATCGTTATCGTTGTATCGGTTTAGCCGAAATCGTGTGGACAAACTGACAAAAATACAAAAGAAAAAAAAAAGAAAAAAAAAAAAAAAACATTCCGGATTTTTTTCTCCAGTGTAGTAGAATGGAATCTTCGCTTCGCTCGCTACGCTCGCTACGCTCATCCAAAAAATAATGCTCGCTTCTAGCAGATTAATTTGCGACAACCAAAACAGCGTATTAACATACCTCATTCACAAGTTTTTGAAGGTAGGCAAAAAAATCCTACAAAATGCCTTTGTACACGTATCTTTAATTTATACATAATAATTATGAACAATTTGATACAATTCACACAATTAGATTAATAAAATAGGTATAATAAAAATCAGGTGTCACCGTTTATAAAATGGACCTTTCTACATTTTCATTTAAAAATTCCAACATATCTGATTCTCCGATTCTCCTTGGCACTTTATTAAACAGTTTTATATTATGAGAGTTGCTGTCTATAAAGTGAACAAATACTTTTGAAAACGCTACATTATGCTAATTGAATTACTAATTATACTATTTAAGAAGACTCCATCAATTGCATTCTTATTAACGATTGATGGAAACAATAGAAAACACGTCAATATTGACAGTTGTTGGCATCGAAGCCGAGACCTCACTAATCAGAACCCGTGCTTCATGATTGAGCTACATCTTTCAGTTATTCTGTTTACACTTAATTGGATGAGCGTAGCGAGTGGAGCGAAGACTTCAATTTCACTGACCCCCCACAATCTTTAGCTCGGGTATTTTTGTCTTTTTTTTTTTCTTTCCGTCTGTTTGTTCGCTCGATTCCGGGCAAACGGCATAATATGCGATCTCGATGAAAATTGGAGGGGACCTTCGTTTTCTCTGAACTTAGAGGTGTATTGTTTTTGGGTACAATCAAGAAATATTTCTCATGAATATCGTACTCTTACGATTCTTTCGATTTTTAATGCGATATTTTCGTGATATTTGGTCCGATTCTGACCAAACGGGTGGGGCTACAACGTTCATATTTCACATGGACATTAAGGTAAGGTGATGTATTGCCTTTTAAAAGAAAAAGTTGAAAAAGTTAGCCAGAATCTATAGAAATAAAGCTTTTAATATAAGTTTTTTGATTTTTTGTGCGATATTTTCGTGCCATTTGGGCCAATTCTGACCAAACGGGTGGGGCTACAACGTTCATATTATACATCGACATTAAGGTTATGGTGATGTAGTACCTTTTGAAAGAAAAAGTTGAAAAAGTTAGCCAGAATCCATAGAAATAAAGCTTTTAATATAAGTTTTTTAATGTAAATAATACCAATTGACAAGAAACAATAGAAACTTGACAACAATCACTTCAATGCGTAGGCAACAAAACAAAGCACTTGCAAAAGTAAAGATATGCCACGCAAACTAAAAACTGTAAAAAGCTCATCCTTCAACGCGGCGGGACTTTAGCGTTTTCCTAGTTATTAACACTCTGTTACTCACACTGTACCATATACTGCTCTAGCACTTCAACTGCCACTTTGGGATTTCGATTTTAATTCACATTTTATACATTTATCCGAAAGCCCCCCAAAAAATATCAATCAATGTTGAGAACATGAATTATTCATCTATTTTATTTATTTATTGTCTATATCCTATATATTCAGTTAAAAACTGAGTTACAAAGGAGGAACAACAATGTATTGCATGCAATGAAGGCAAATAGGCATTGGGGTCTACATATGTTCAGCTTGCAACACTGCGCATCGACTTAAATCAATTCTCATTTTCTTCTGATAGCGTAGGTCACGACACGAACACAATCAAACATAATGTTTTTGGTGGCCCTGGGGGCAAGGGGGGAGTGGCCTGCCACCTAGAAAGCACCAAACTTCTTTACTGAGCACCTAGACCATTAATTTACACTTTCACAGGCAACGAACCTCTTTTTAGTGCTAAGAGCACCCGGTGCCGCCACCAAAATTATCAACGAGCGACGATTTTTTTTGTATTTTTCTTCGACGATCGTAGCTTCGCTCCCTCTTGTGTATACTCGTGCCTGTAAAAACATAATTTTGTTAGATCGTTTTCCTTCACATTTACAACTGTAGGGCTGCTTTATTTTTCTTTCCATGTGTAATTATGCCCCCCCTACAACAGTATTCTATCTTCCTTCTAGCAACAATAAAATATTCGTCGTTATTACTAAATAATTTATTATCAACCCTTTACCCCCATATTTTAAAGTAGATATTTTACACCATGTTGAAACTACCACAATAATTGTAGTAGGACAGACGAACACACCTATAGTGTTTTTAATTGAGAATGGATCCATATTCATACTTTATACGCATATTTATTATAAAAATAGCATGAAACCTGCCCCTCCAGCGTGTCTAACTATAGGTATAATGGCGTGAGGCTATTATTGTATAGTGAAGGGGTGTCCGAGGGCCGTTTAAGAGGACTCACTCCCAATTACATTTGCAATAACGACTGAAGAAAACTCGGGGGAAACTTTCAGTCAGGATTGCCGGTGGCGGGATTCGGACCCAGGACCTCCCTTATCTGAGTCTCACGCCTTATGCCTGAGACACCACTGTTGGTCAATACTGTGTATAGATTTCAATCAATTTTATTATCACAATGGTAATAATTTATAATTTTTCGAGGCAAGCCTTCCCAGTGAAGTTCATGGTATGGATAGGACAATTGTGAAGGGATGTCCGAGGGCTGTTTAAGAGGACTCAATTCCTTCTTTTAAGCTGAGGAAATCCTCGGTAAAAACCTTCAGTCAGGATTGCCTGTCTAAATGGGATTTAAACCCTGAACCTCCCGAATCAGAGTCGCGCGCTTAACGCTCGAGCCAACACTGTCGGTATATCACAATGGTTATAATGAAGAATGGATACACAATTCATCATCATAATATTGTATTGTCACCCTTATAGTCGCTTGCAGAGAATAATGCTTAAGAGGATGGGATAGTCGCGAAATTAAACCCACGCGACATTACAGTTTTTTCGTGATTTCTCGAGGACGATGCAAAATATCTAAACACTAATTCTAGACCGCTATGTGGTTTGGTGAGAACTATAGCCTGTACGAAAAATTATTGTAATATGATGGCAATTAAGTTTTTTATTAGAATTTTAATTAATTAGATGCATATCTTAAATACAAACCGCACCGATTATTATATTTAAATATTTTTTCTTGCATTTCATTGTTCTAACAAAACCACATTTCGGTCTAGAATCAGTTTTTAGATATTTTGCATCGTTTTCGAGATATCAGGAAAAAACTGTAATTTCGCGACTATCCCATCCTCTAAAACTCAAGTTCTGGTGTTAATAAAAATCACATACTTTCACGCATGATTTTAAATCACGTACTTGTGTTTTGTGCATGTGGTAACAGACCCGAAATAGCCCCGATTAGGCTTCAACCTCGCAGCGTATACCTGCCTACCTCCAAGGTCTTATTACCTTCTGAAAGTGAAACGAGTTTTAAATGTTCACGAGATGTTGTTTATATGTGAAAACAAGCCGAGAGTCTTGTTTTTTAACGGTCTAGTGGCGCTAGCTGGTACCTACATGAAGCTGGTGTTGAAATCAACGTGGTAGCTCCTTGCCTTACATGGTTTGCTAACAGACAGGAGCTAACATTGATTGACGTTCACGTTCAATGGTTATACTTTTATGGTTAGTTTGTTTGTTTGTTTGTTTGTTTGTTTATTTATTTATCCATAACAGAACAAAGTTCCAGAGATACATGGATTTGATAAAGAGTAATGTACACTAGCGATTAACAATGATGAGATATTATACTGTAATACAGGACACCTTATCAATGAAATCTTGTAACATAAAATGTTAAAATTTAACAGTTCAAATAATTAAGATCAAACTAAATTTATCGAAACTAAATTATTTATCGAAACTAAATTATTTATCGAAACAAAATTAGTCGCTTTGGTTCCAATACAGAAGGTCCCTGGTTCAATCCCGCTATAGACCGAAGATTTTTATCATTTGACAAGGGCCAAAGTCCTGAAAGTCCATCAATTCACGGCTGGGGAATGAGTAAACGGTGTCTTTGCAACGAGCCACATGATAAATTCTAAGGTTGTTCCTAATTAGCCTAGTTGATTCTGGCGTCACCCGCGGGTGGAATCGTGACCAACTTGTTTGGTTGATTAGTGTTTCCTAATTAAAATACATGTTTATAGATGGTCATTGTTCGCCCGTCGATGTTGGCGCCTATACAGGTTTGGCTTGGTCTGCTTTAAATAATTAAAGTCTCACACTGAAAACCAGTTTTGTGACTGATTCTAAATACCAATTTATTTTTATTATTTACTTGTTTCTTTAAATTTAGCATATTAAATAAGCGACAGATGAATATCAACCATAACGCATGAAAGACTCTGATACGAGAGGTCTGGGATTCGATACCCGCCATTGGCAATCTTGTCTGGAAGTTTATTCCACGATTGTTTATTCTTTAATGCGAATGCAAAAGATTGAGTCCTCTTAATTGAGTCTGTTTGCAGACTTTTTAAGTTTTAACTAAGCTGCATAAAAACAATTATTAATAATGCTACTTCTCATTTTTTGGTTGGGTACGCATTGGCATAATAAAAACGATACACATTGAACACATAATACAATTTACTCACATAATTAATTAAGCAATACAAAAAATATTAACTAGCCAAGCTGAACTAATTCAACAAAGCTTAACTCAGGGGCGGATCCAGGTTCTTTGTAGGGGGGGGGGGGAAATCGAGTTTGTGCAACCCAACGCCTGGGGGTCTGGGGGTCGCAGCCCCCAGCTGAACCCAGCAGGTAACTTTTTTGTGTCATCAAAAACATGTTTTAATGGCTTTAGAGAGGGTATATTTCAATGTGTATTAGATTAACCATACAGTTTGGTATGTTATCATCACGAAGCAGTATTGTTATAATCATTATATAATACAATGTGACACTTTAAGAATCAAGGGGGCGAACACCCCTAACCTCTCCCCCCCCCCCCCCCGGGTCCGCCACTGACTCAACAATGCATCAAGTGACGTCCGTATTACAGGCGTCAGTAGAGCTGTGAGAGGTCTAAGTATAAGTAGTAGCATTAGGAACTCATCCTAAGTATGTACACAGTTCTCTAACTTACACTGTTTCCAGGACCTGTCTAACAACTGCCTGGCGGAACTACCACCAAGCATCGGATTTCTAACCAGACTAACGGAACTTAAGGTGTCGCATAACCAACTAACGGAAATACCACCGGATCTGGGTACCCTTAGAGGTTTGTTTTAACCTACCATAGTGATCATCATATTGAGATTTGTTTTTATTTTAGGTAAATAAATTTACAGTTTATCTCAGCAAACCCTGTTCGAATTTTGAATCTACGCATAAAAATAAATTTATTTTAAAATCAATACAAATAATAAAGTTATCACACTATTATTATTAATATTTATGGGTAAAGTTCGACAATTTTCAACATACCG
>JAMZAV010011149.1:0-21797 GCA_024449915.1 Sweltsa coloradensis | reverse complement strand
AAATACTGGGGCCGGTGAAACAATCTCCTGGGTTTAAAAGGCTCACCTTTTCCCCCGGGTAGCTTTAAAAACAATATCAATTGGGTAAAAACTAAGCAAAAGATGTGTTCATTCCATATAAATGGATTAAAATTATATTTATGGGGTTAATAGAGAAATTATTTTAATTTTGTCAGTTTTAAGCCTTCAAATCCGTTTTGTCAATTAATCTATAGTACCTGGTGGCAGTTTAAAGCTAATAGGCCTATTAAGTTAAGTATAAATTTGAAATTTTATTTACATTATGAAAGTACAAAAGATAACTTATAAAATTCGGTATAAAGAAGGCAAAGAAACCGTATATCTTTCCCATCGAGATTTTTTTTTTTTTTTCATTATTTTTATATGGGGTTAAAGAGAAAATTAAAATTTTTTAATTAATGCCTTTTCCCCTTAAAAAAATCAGAATTTAAAATAAATTTATAGTACCTGGGGGGTTTAAATCTAACCCTTTGTCGATGCTTTTAAAATTTGAAAAGCTACATGGAAAAAAAAAAAGAAATGCAGTTATTATAACTTACTTTTAGTATTAAGGCAGGAACGGATGGGGGTTTGCCCCCCGTCATAAATGGGTATGTCACTTTGAATTACTTACACAATCTTTTCACATATTAGTATTGCACCCATTACGTCCGAATAAACTTTTAAATTTAAAAAATCTTATACACACCAAAAAATAAAAAAAAATTTTAAAAATCGCACAAAAATCTATTTCCCAAATATATCCAAAACGTTCACCGGGTCAAGACGTCAACCCCCACACCACCCCAACCCGATCCTCCATTATCATCCGCGCAGCCGGGGAACTGCTCATCTCCGTTTTAAGTATACATCCACAGGTCGATGACTCCCCGGGTTAGGCTAGGTCGGGTTCCTTTGTCTGACCAACCCCTCATCCTCTCCTAACCGATCCTCAGTCGATCCAAGATAAAAAAACGCTATTAAGTCATTAACCACATTAGCGCAACCCATATCTAATGGCCAATATTTAGTTTTCGTCATATTTTTAAACCCCCCGTTACAGATTTTTTCAAATTTTCAAATTTTAACGTTGAATTTAAATACGCTTATGGTAATTGCAAACCCCTTGATTCGAAAATGAAGCTATTTAACACTTTTTCTGAAAGACTTTTGAGTGGGAAAGTTTTAGGCCGGCGCTAATAGCGTTTATTCAAATTGGGCCCAAGGCTGCTCGCGTTTTCTTGCCTGGGAATGCGTAAAGAATTCTGGCCACTTCCAAAAATTTTTAAGAGGTTTTTTTTTAATTGGTGTGATTAACACCGTGCAAATAAATCGAATCTTGATTTAACACGGCGAAAACAAATAACAGGATAATGAGGAATTTAAAGTGGTTTTTTGCTCGTTATTAAAATGTGTGCGAAACGCGAAGCTGTCGGGTGAAACAATGTTTTTTTAATAAGCGTCATTCTTCTGCTAATAACATTACTACTTTTTGACCCAGGTGTGTGAAAAAAAAATTTAAATTAAGTTTTCAAATAAAAACACAGTTTAATGATAAAATAGAGAAAATCATCTTTTAGCATAATTTTTTTTATAAAAGTAGGCCAAATGTTTGACTTTTTTTACATTAAAAACACGGAGGGTCAATAAGGTGTAATTAAACCACAATTAAAAATTCAAGAAAAACGTTATAAAACAAAAGGATTGTTTGATAAAAATTTGCTTTGTTTAAATAAGAAGCCTCACCCCCTACCACAGGGCCAGAAAAAACTATTCTTATTTCCCATTTTTGCGGGGCAATGTCAACAAAAAACGCATGTTAATGGGTTGTCAAGTTCTTTTAGCTAGGGGACGTGACAAAGCGCAGAGGGGACACCCCCAAACACATTTTGTATTTTTTGCTCAGTAAACATTCGTTATCCCCACCCCAATTTTCAAATTTTCTTCATTTGGGGGTTTTTTTTTTTTTTATTTTTTGAAATGGAATTTTTGGACCCCCCCCACCAAGATTTTCAATTTAAAACAAAACTTTTTTTAAATTTTATATAATTGCCCGAAAGCTTCGCTCCCAATTTTGCTTCATTCCCCTTCTACCCATGCCTTTTTTGTATTCAAAATTTTTGGGGCCCCCGGCACCTCCCCCAAAGATTTTTTAAATATAAACTAACATTTTTTATAAAAATTTTCCCAAAAAGCTTTGCTTTCTTTTTGCTTTTTCTACCCATGCCTTTTTGTATTTTTGGTTTTTTGGACCGGCCCCCCCACCAAAGATTTTTAAAATTTTAAAAAACCTTTTTAAAAATTTTATTTTAGAAAGCTTCGCTCCCTTTTTCTCCGTACCTGTTTGGGTTTCTTACCGCATTAGTATATTAATGGTGAATCCCCCAAGGCTCCTACCTTCGAACTGTCTTGGCTCTACTCATCATTCTCCTGCCCTAGGATACCAGGGATGTGCGATTGTTTACTTCAATTTTTGACTGACAGCTTGCACGGGGTTTCCGACCCCCACAGCCACGTGCAAACACAAGACCGTGCGAGACTGGGCGTATTAACCCCCCCCCCCCCCCAACAAACAAACCGCATCCGCTTTTAGGTGGTGCAACAAAAATCAGCCGAAAAAAATTGGCTATAATAATTTTTAATTTAAAACATGGGACCTCCAATACGCTCCAAGGCCCCCCAAAATTTTTTTTTAAAACTTTGATAGGGGGGTTTTGGGTTCACTAAACAATAATTCATACTTTAAATTTTTAAAAAATGTTTTGTAAGCATAAACTTTTTTTTTGGAGCAGGCTGTGGACTCATGTTTTTAATTTTTTACTTTTTTTAAAATCATTAAATCGATTGCATTAAAAAACCGATCAGTCTAAGCTAAAATTTTCGAAGATCCCTGAATTTGATTTCAAGATCGAAGTAGCCGTTTGGCTGGATTCGTTGAAAAAAGCACTCTCTAAAAATCATTTCTGGGGGAATTCAAAAATTAGGTTTTGACTATTTTCGCTATTCATCAACAAGTATTGTTTTGGGCATATTCAATAAGGTTTTTTAAATATGGTTGAAGAAATTCTATTAAAAAAACATCACAAAACAGAGTAAACCCTTTTTTGGAGTGAAAAAAAGGACTGTGTATGGGCCTAGATTAAAAATATAAAAATAATTAAATTTTCCAATCAAATTTTTTTAATAATTAAGAGCATATATTAAATCCTACACAAGACATTGGAGCTTTTTTGAAAAATGGAGAGTGGCTTCAATCACACATAGTCCCTGAAGTGACGAACCACCCTGACAGGTCAGCAATGCCCCAACAGTGGTAAAGGGGATGTCGCCGTGTTTGTTCCGTCATACCCCCCGCCCGATCACGTGGTTTCCAGACCCCTTCAAACAGACGTGATTAATAATTATAAGATATGGGGGCAGGGGTATAAAATACCGTCAATCATCGACGTATACCCTCACCTTGCGCTTTTCCGGGGCTAAAAACTATTGATTGGATTTTACAGGGGGTCCAGTCAAAATCGATTACTATATCAGGAATTTCTTTGGTATGGAAATGTTGCTGGGGGGCCCTAGGTGAACTTTATTTTTGCCATCAATTGTGTATTAGCATTTTGAGCAATTCTCTTTCGATTAATCTCAGAGTAATACGTTTTTGGGAGACGCAACGGTGGGAACGGTTTTTTCTTTTGGGGAAGCTGTATATTAAATATATTATGAAATTATGTTTTAATACGTTTTATATTAATTAAATATTGCATTTTCATTACTTATTTTTAAATTGTGTTGATGATTTTGATGTTAAATTGTGAAGCTAGGTCAAGTGTGCAATGTGAAAAAAGGCAATGTTCTCGTTCTTTTTGTAATATGTAATTTTTGGGCATATATTATTTTAATTTTTGAACGAGTCGGAGCTGAAAAAAATTCTTAACAGATTGCTAAAAAGTACATGAACATAGCGTTTTTGGAAAAAGCTCAACATATCAAAAACCCATTTAAAATTTTAGATGTGTTTTTCAGTTTTTAGTTCATATTTTTTTTTAATTACTAGATAAAAAACATTGTAATTTAAAAAACAAGTACACCAGAACTTTTTTTTATAAAAACCCACATTTGAAAAATAAGGTTGAAAATTTTTGTATTTGATACTACAAAAAAAATTTTGATAAATTGATAAGTGACTATAAAAACCCAAAATGATTTACAAAATAAGCCCCCCCCCCCACCCTATAAATGAAGGCCCCCCGCCCCCCCCACCCCAAACATACACCTCAACCCTCCGAGAAAATACCCCTGATTGTGGTGTTTTTTAAGGATCATCACACACTTCTGCGAGAGAACAATGAAACACTTATACCCACCGCTCATTTTGTGAACGATCTTCCATCTTTTTCACAACCCTCACGTCATGATTTCATCTTCAACACTAACACAAAAACCCAATTTCGTTTTTTGTCGATTACGCCATTAAATCTTTCAATTAACTTGTAAAAATGAGTCATCATTTTTATCAATAGACAGAAAATCGTTAAAACAGCGAAAACTAAAACATTATTCATTACAAATTCTAATGTTTTTAATTCCTCATCAGGGTCATCTTTGATTCGACAAGCATTTGGCAATCCCATGAAAGTGAAGTTTTGAATGAAAACAAATGACCTGTTGATGTTTGATTGACCAAAGAAAAACACGAAATTTTTGTCAGGAATATTTTAAATTAATTAATTTGAAATTTTACTTTAAATATAATCATGATTAAAAAACTAAACACAAGGTTACAACGAATAAACTAATCGTATGGTTAAAAATAATCGTTAAGGTTGTAATGTACCCGGTTTTGGGGTTTTAAACCCAAATCAATACTTTATTTTGTACAACCCTTTTAGAATGAAGTATTCAAAAAAACCAAAAAATCCCTCGTATCGATAGATAATATAAGATGCATTTCCATTTTGAGTATTGACAGTATTTTTGTAGTTATTCAAATAAAAGTTTTTTTGTCGCTTCTATTTTTTCGTGTCCCCCAAAATTAATAAAATCCAATTTTTAATTTTTTCCCCAAAATTATAAAAACCCAATTTAGCATCAAAGACTAAAAAGCAAAATTTTTAGCACATTTTCTTAAAACAAATACCCCGTCCTTAAATCGAGTTTTTATAAAGCCATCAAGTCGGTGTCACACCAAGCCCAAGCTGGCAACGTTCTATCTGTGCGGCTCCCTTTTTCTCCCGGACTACATCACACCTCCCCCCCCCCCCCCCCCTCCCCCCAAATGGGGGACGCGCAGAGCCATTGTGCCAAATTTGCGACCGACGCTGTTTTGTGAAAAAATAAAAGATTATAGATTTTGATTATGAGTTGGTAAATTGTAACAAATTTTTTTCACTCTGGGTCGTGCGGGCTTGAACCCGGGCCTGCCCGGTTCTATGCCAGGATTAATCCAGGACATAGGCTTATTCACGTGTGCCTGACGTGAAATCCTGTAATTTTGGGAGATTTGCCGATATAATTTTAGACCGGGCAAAAATAAACGAATGCAAAATTGATCAAAATAAGAATAGTGCTTTTTAAGAAAGGCGAAATTGTAATATATTTCGGGATGAAGTAGAATACAAAAAACGAAAAAAGACTTCTGAAAAAAACTCATTACGGTTTAAAGTAGTCATAGCGATTAAAAAAAAATAAAGGTTTCACTTAAAAAGGTTGCTTATAAAAATACATTGGATGATGTTTCGGGCATGGAAATAAAAAGTGTAACAATAGGTTTGGGAATTCAATCTAAAAGGAGTCAGTGGGAAAGAAAGATGGGGGTTTGCAAAATATGGCTGTCAGATGGTGGGCATGTGAGGTTGAGAGGGGATCTGAAAGAAAGTGTGTAATGACTATCATAGATGCGTCCATGTAAAATGTAACGTTTGCACTTCTCTCCCTGTTAAAAATTTTGTGTGAGTGAAAATTGGGGGGGGTTCGATGCCGAATATTTGATATATCTGTTTAACTACGTAAATTCGTCTGAATTTTTGAAAAAATATTTTTATTGTAAAGTTAAAAACCCGATTTGTAAGTTTACTATTATACACTAATTAGTAACATAACTAAAAATACATAAAATAACCATAGTTTTTTAATTACAGATTTTTTAATGAAAATATTTTCACAAAAATTTTCACTCGAATTTACGAATATTGAAATTCATTATACACTTAATCAAAATTAAAAAATTTAATAAACCCCCACATATAATTTTCAAGTGTTTCTCATGTAATTCAGTTCTAATTCCCTTTTCTAAGTAGAATGTAACGGTTCAATATCATATCGAAATAAAACTTAAAACAAATTAAAGGACCCCCTTAAAAAAAAACGATGGTTAATAACAGCAAAACACCGACCAAAAGTCAAGGAGCATTGCATTTTCTGCTAACCTGTTATTTATTTATATCACCAAACGCATCCAATTTTTATCTTTTAAAAACGACTTTAATGTCCCCTGACTGAAAGAAAATTCTCTGACATACTCCAAAGGTTTTCTAAAGAAAAATTTAAATTTTTTGTTTTTTTATCGTGGCCCATTTACCTACACTTTCGCTAAAACCTTTAAATCGATCCCCCGCACAAAAGGGGTCTTTAAATAGTAAAAATTCCTTGACGGGGAAAAAACAATCTGGGCCAAATCGTGCGTTATGCTACTTTTGGCACAAGGGGAATCGAACATTGAGACCCGAGGAAAAGAAAATTTAGAAAATTCGTTATTATTTTAAATTTAGATTTGCTAAGAAGTGTAGCGGACGTAAACGCAAAATTTAAAGGGGGGTAACTTATTAAAAAACAAATGTCAGCAGAAAAAAATTTTAACTCTTTAGTTTATGATAAAAACAAACACAACCCCCCATACATCCAATTTATTTTTTTATTTTGGGAAATTTTGGCCTTTTCAAAATTATTAGTAACTTTTGAGTCAGCTCAAAATGTTTTGGTTATTCATGCAAAAAACAGTAAATTTAAAAAAAAACATAAATTGGCTATAAATTTAAAAAAGTGTATTTAGTGCCGCCAAAGCCCTTAAACCCAAAATTATTACTTGGTTTTAAATTTTTTTTTATAAAACATTAATGGAATAATGATGGGCTTTGAAGTTCTAGATAAGAAGTTAATATATAAAAAGTAAAACCCTAGAATAAAAGGAACAACACGGGGGGTAAAACAGGGTAATTTAAATATATGTATCACTTTGAAACGAAGAATAGTATATAAGTAGTTCTTGTTTTTGTTGTAATGTTTCAAAGAAAAATTAAATTTCAAAACTTCCCACATCTAAAATTTGGAAATCCGAATCAATAAAATTTTTAAAAAAACTCGACTTAATAAATCATCTCAGTCATGATGTTTTAAAAATCCCCCTGATTCCCATGTTCTAGTTCGGAAATCGGTTTGAACTTGTTAAAAAAAAATGAGCTAAAAAAAAACATTTTCTTTTTTTCTGCAGTCTATTTTTCAATCTCTGGCCAAACACCTCTCAAAACAGTTCATTCACATTTCTACAAAAACGTAGTTTAATTTATCATGCATAGATACGTTATTTCAATTGACGGGAACTTAAATTTTTGGCTTGCATTTTTTTAGAGGGAAAAAAGACCGGAACTAAACGAATTTAATTTATAAAAAGGTTTAAAAGTCGTTAAAACACCTTTTTTAAACCTTTTTCGGGGGGGGGTTCGCAGTTTTTTTTGTGGGGGGGGATGGGGGGGGGGGGGAATGCTGATTAAACATGTATTTAGTCTTTGGGCATGACTGGTACAGGTATATTGCAGTGCCATAGCAACCCTCCTTGTGTTTTTTCTGATGAGTATATGGGAACGTATGGGGACAGGGAAAACGGTCCAAAAAAGTAAAAACATTGCTAAAAATGAAGAAGAGGAAGGGATTGAAAAAAAAACAACATTGTTAAAAAAAAAATTAATGAAAATTAGATTCTAATTACCAAAAAGTTTTTAATACTGTGTGAAAGACTTTTGAAATTTATTTATTACCACAAGAAATTATATAATTACACTGCTGAAAATTGGGTTTTTAATTTCGCGTAGAGGGGGACTTTTTTTTAATTTTTTTTAGAACACACAAATAATACAAAAAAAATATTTTCTTGAATTTCGTTCAAGAAAAAATTTTTTAAAAGATAGATGATATTCACGAAAACCTTTAAAACACAATAAAATTACTGAACAAAGATGTACATATAAATATGATATGCATCTGCGAGATAGATTTACATTTTTTTAACATACATACTCACCAAAAAAAAAAATTGCTTTTATCTAATTGAAGATTTTTAAAAAGTAAATAAAAATAGAGTGAAATCACGCCAATAAAAAAAACTTTCTCCTTGTGATGCATATTTTTAATAGAACGTTTTAAAAAAATGAAAAGGGTTCAAATAAAAAATAAAGTTTGGGAAAATAACCTGTATATTTATTGCGCCCTTTCATAATATTATACTACTGTTAGGGTTATATTAATAGAATCGTTGTGTATCGCACGAAATAAACGTCGCATCCGTGTAAATCAATTTCCAGACGCCATCAAACACCGCACGTGTTTTTATAACGTAGACACAAGTATAATAATTTATCTCTCGTCAGGTCTACACTCGGGGCAGGGGGACGTCGAGTGGTGTGGGGGGGGGGGGACAACGCGCGTTAAAAATTTATTTGGGCCCGAGCGTTTGACGATTAGGTTGGGTTTTGGGGTTGTCTAATAAAACTATGTTTATTTTTTTTTTTATTTTTTCTGATTTTCTTATTTCCCAAATTTTATTTTTGTATTTCAATATTTTTATTTTTCCCATTTGAATAAGTTTTTTAAAGAGGGGTTTAAATTTTTGATTGCTTTCCATTGCTGAGACCATTGCTGCTTCCATTGCTAGCTAAAGTAAAATTTTTTTGTACAATTTAAAAAAATTATATTTTCGCATTCTCCTTTGTAAAACACTTTTTTAAGAATTTGATAAATAAATAAAAATACGGGGGTGGAAGACGCTTTACGAGCGGGGACAATCGCATAGGTTAACTTGATGCCCCGTAAACAACAGTAATACTTTTTTATAAAACTTCATATCTTTATTATTTTTGTTTATTTATTTTTCATCGAGAGAGCGAAGCTACTTTTAAGGGGGTATTGTACCACCCCGGCCGTAATTTGAAAGTTGAAGAAACAGTCTGAAAAAAAATTTTGAATGAAAGAGGGCCCTTTTTTAATACAGGAAAAAAGAAAAAAAATTTGTTTGGGGGGGGACGTAACCTTTTTGGCCATTATGTGTTTTTTTTTTTGACAATGGAGCAGCACAGTTATTGAAAATTAATTTTTGAGAATCGGTTTCTGGATACATTTTTTTTAACCCTTTGCTCAACTTCAACTATAAGGACAAATAGATTTTTGAAAAAACAGTTGGGCGTACGATTTTTTATGTCAACGGGACAAAATTTAATTTTTTTTGATTTTTGTATCGTCTGGCAAAAAAAACGTAAACCTACCCAATTTCAGAAATCATTTGTCCTTATAGTTGAATTGTAAAAAGGGGTTTTTAAAAAACTATATCCCGAAAAAACCATTCCAAAAAAAATTTTTTCAATCTGGCTGGCTACACTATTTCAAAAAAAGACATATAATAGTCGATAGGGGGTTATACCCCCAAAAAAAAAATTTTTTTTTCGCTGTTGTTTTTAAAGGGACTCTTTCATTCAGCCAACTTCATGGGCTTCTAAGGTTACGACCTACCCTATTCAACATCTATTTTCGAAGAAAAAAACGTGATATTTTGGTGGAGGGCCCGGGGTTTGATTTCTCGGGGGCGCCACTACCCCTTTTTTTAAAACTTTTATTTTTTATCCAAAAATTTTTTTTTTTTTTAAATTTTATTTTTTTTTTTTCTAATTACCCCAGGAACCAAAAATGGGAGGTTGTGTGTAAAAAAACGCATGAATCCCCAAATTTTTTTTCTAAAATTCAAACGTTGGAAATTTTTTTTTTGCATTTTCTTGTTAGTAAAATTTTAAGGGGGTAGAAGAAAGTGGACCAACCCACATTTTTTTTTTTAATGGAGTTAGGTGCATTTCTGTATAGCTCCCCATTCAAAATATTAAGTGGTAAAACGGACCAACCTCTCACCGCCACGTTATCATGTAATATCAAGAAAACAGTTGGCCCAAACCTAAAATCATGAAAAAGTTGTAGAGGCAAAGGGACCAAGCCACAAAAGTTTGCTATTGTCTGCTGCATCTTTCTATATTTTACCAGGTGAGTTGTAATGATATTATAATCGTTTTTAGTTAACTTTAAAACAATGATTTTATGCATGTACTTAGCACATTAGTCACCAAATGATTTGGACCAAGCCACAAGATAATTTAAATACTAACATCATTGTTGAGAGGCAAATGGACCAACCCACTTTTAAGAGGCAAAGTGGACCAAGCCACTTTGATAAGGTATTTACTACTGAAAAATTGTTGAGAGGCAAAATGGGACCAATCACTTTGATAAGGTATTTTATACGGAAGTTATGAATTTTTAAAAAATTATAAGATGTGATATTTTAAGTTAATATGTTAGGAAAGCAATAGACGCATTCCAATCCCAACATTTGGGAAGCTACATTTTATAAGTTGCTCCCAATTTTAAACCCCAAATTATTTCGGGAAAGAGAATTGTGTGGGTTGGTCCACTTTGCTTCTACGCCCCTCATTTGGCAGATGAAGATGTTTAAATTAATATGGCCCAATATTATCGTGATACGAGGACTACACAAGATGTGTGTGTGTGTGAGATATAGAAGGATCCTATCTATACGATTCTCATTGTTACACGTAGTGACGGAGAAGATAGACGTTACCGTGTAATGTTCGGGGTAAGAAGAAGCAATGCAATATCGCAAGAAGTTATCAATACTACCCCTCCCCACCTCCCCCCCCCAAAAAAAAAAACTAATTTCGAAATAACTGTTAACATCAAAACCTCCAATATCCTGTTCGGACTGAGGAACGAGACTAACAGGGAACTAACAAACAGAAAATAATTAGGTTATTTATTTGGATATTTGGAAGTTGGAACTCTCTCTTTCACCTTTCGAATGAGGTGGAACTGAGTAAACCCTTCGGCTAGGACTTCCTATTTTCCTCACGGTAGTCGCTATATCAAACCCAGTTACCTTCTGTATAAGAATCTCGCTTGTAAAGCCCGAGCTGTACCTCTCATAACCGTATTACACGGCTCCAGCATTCATACTTGATTTCATTCACGGAGAACCCCGATAACATAGAAACTATTTCCCTCCAACCCAAAAACCCCTTTTCAAATCACATTCATTCAAACACGAAACAAAAAATTGTTACTGGATACGCAAAGTGGCCCGTCGCGTCCAAGCCCCGGGCCTCGATCCCGGACCTTGCCTCTTGTGGCGAGTATCACCTTGAGGAAGCCAATACATGCAGTCGACGCGCTCGAGCCCCCTAAAGGGCTCACATTCATTGAGAATACCAAGTGATATGTAACTAGTTGCTAGCTGTCAACTTTTTGACACCAATGATTAATTTGAGTTATTGAACTTTTCGGTGACCCCAATTATCCCTTCCTCATGCGATGTCACCTTCGGTCGAGTGTTTCCCAGCTCAATCAATGGTGTGGCTTCACAATGTGTAGTTCTACACAAGTTTGTAATCACATTGGTTTCCAGGTTGTTGTTTTCTTTGATAAGTGCTTTGCTCCCAAGTGATCCCATCAGACGAGCGAGCGAAGCGGGTGGTTCTGAGACGAGCGGGCGGGTGGCAAACTAGTTGTAAGCTCATTGCCTGATACGACAGTCGTGGGTACTTTGTAATTGTTTCTACTTACAAACAAGTAGGTCTAGACTGAAGGTTCCTCCAAATACAAAACCACGTCCTTAAAGGGGCTAAAAACCCCAAAAATTATTTTTTGCCACGTGATCTATAGCACAATAATACACTTAAATGACCGTTAAAAAAATTATATCTTGTAACTGTGATTTAACACGAATTTTTTAATTTTTTTGATCCAGAAATTGGCGAAAATAATTGGTGTTTTGGAAAATTTTCTAAATCGGCTTTAACCTGCTTCTTTATTGGTCCACATAGATACTAGAGCATAGTACCAATCTAAAATGCCCCTTTATAACATCGTGTTTTGAAACTGTGCCCAAATATACACTCAAACACGCAAAAATATGCATTCCCAAATTCCTTCTTGGTAATCAGCATATTTTGACCAAACTACTTGCCCAAATTACAAAACAAAATATAGAGAATTTACAGAAAAGGCTGTCGAGTACGTCAATAAAGGCCAATATTTTTTTGGATCAAAATCCTCCAAGGTCACGGGGCATAAAGATCGTCCCCATGTTATTTCTTATGGGAGATTTTTGCCTATGGGACCTAGCTCGAAAAATGTAATGTTTGACAATTTTTGGGGAGGTCATGGTGGCCCCAATAATTTTCTGTTAATTGCTAAATTCATTACTAGTTAGCCTGAATGAAACATATTTTTTGAGTTTTGCGGTTAAATACCCCTTTAAGAAACTATGAATATTCATTACAATGATTTTCAAAGAAATGTATACTGAAGCTCTCAGAAATGAATTTTTTATTTTGAACATATAATCTACATTAATACGTGTATTATGAAGATTGTGTTTTGGAAAAATTAATGCAAATGCTTGCATTTTGATGGTAGTGTAGTTAATTAATGTATATTTTGAAAAATAAGCTGATAATTTATTTCTATTTTTCGGCAAACCTGTGAGGGAATTGGGTAGAAAAATGCACTGAGCTGTGCAGAGCCAAAAGTTTGTAAAAATGTTATTTAGTAAAAAGTTAAAACACATTTTACAATATTTTAGAAGAAGGGTCTGCTCTCGAAGTCGAGTCGTCAAAATCTGGATTGAAGCGTGAATGTTGGTTGGGTTTGGAGGGTTCGAATTCGAGTGGGTTGGGGTCCGAGTTCGACCCCCTATAAGAAAACAAGTGAAATGACGTGGAGTATGGCACTCCGAATAGCAAGGCATTGATGGCTAGCTACTGGTATTCCTTCAGTAGCAGCATGTAGCTCACTCCTGCCAGACTGACACGGGACGTGTCTGAAGCTCTGGTAATTGTGGGTGTATCTCCCAGTGACTGCCAAGGGCGGGATGCTGGCTACTGGTATTCCTTCAGTAGCAGTACGTGAACGCGGCTGAAATTAGTTTCATCTGCAGGAGCTGTAGGAAGCCGGCAAATTATAGTCGTTCGCCTCTCGTAATGACAACAGTATGATATTGTTATCGTCGTGTAGAGCTAGGCGGGTTGTGCGGGCACTCCCAGGTGTTGGTCGGAGACTGGACAGAGGCACAACACTCGCCTGTTATCAGAGCTGACCGCACCCAGATAGAGTACAGCGAACTAGTAGTGGACTAGTCAAAACTATACCTCACAGACCAAAATGAACAAAAAATTAGACCAAATCTCGTCCACGAATAATAGATTTTTAAGAGCTTTTTAAAATTCGTGGTTTGTATTTTTTTTTTTTTATATATATATATAATTCTTTCTATTTCAAATCAAAAAGTTTAGCGATCCCGGTGGGAAGTAAATAAATTTATTAAACTTGTATTTAGAATCTACACACTCAGTCTCATATTACTGATTTTTAGAGGGGGACTTAGGAAAGCAGAACAAGCCAACCCTGTCAGCTGAATCAAATTATAAATTAAATTGGAAGTATGTGACAAAATGACCATAAAATTACGAAATTCGATTTAATATTTCGATTAATAGTCTGCACAATCTAGGATGACTAGTTCCGGTTTGATTGTTTATTTGTTTTGATGTCATGACGTTAACAGTTTTGGGTAACTATATAGATGACAAACCACTATAGAAGAATAATTTATTTTTGGGTAAAATCCGTGTTATAGAATAATTAAATGCGCACGTAAAAGCCAATACTCTACTTCTGTCAATTCACTTCTGTAATAGAATCTAGATTTGCGTATCGATCGGTTGTGTGGTGTGTAGAGTAGACCATATTATGATGTAAAAAAAAATGAAACACATCTCCAATCCACCCACACACGACCGACTCAAACCATAACATCACGCCCAAGCTTTCTAAACATGATTGAAACATTAATGTGTATTAATCAATAATATTAATTTGTTCCAAGGAACCTTTACAAATTCCTCTTCGTGCACATGATTATGCATAATAATCTGCACGAACCGATCCAGCCATCCAACCAACAAAGCAGACCGTTCATAAGGAGTTCATTGTACAAGTGAGTTTCTTTATGCCCTGACTTCATCATTACAAAACCAACTATGACAACCTTGCATTTAAGCTCAATTATTAATCACTATGTTCCTCGCTTTTGCATTTTAATTTAATTAGAGAGCGCATATATTATGACGAAGTAAAAACGAAATGATAGATGGTGACGTAGGATGTACGGTATAGCGTTATAATATCAAAATAAACACCTTCTTCTTTACGTAATTAGGTGTGCAGTAAATCTTCATTATCAAAGTAGAAACAAATGTCCGTTGCTTAAATCTAGTATGGGAATTTAAGTGCATGGAAGTTATTTTTTGTATTTTTATTTGTTTGACTAAACTTGGTAATTAAGGTTAGAGGGCACATTAAATATTACGACCACACAGGGTTTAATATGACTGAGTAATTGCTCTAGAATGTGGAAACGTAGTAGACATGCAGGGTGGGGTCACAGACTACAAATTAGGTTGCGAATTCGCTTTGATGTGTTGGTTGTTTTTATTAAAAGGCATGTGGCGGTTTAAAATGCATTGTCAACTAAGTTTTAAGATATTTTATTAATCTCGTACGAAAACAATACGAATCTATTAATTTCACTTCATTGAGATCAGAAAACTACTAAAACCCGTTATTTTTAAAAATATATAATTATTTCAATGTGGAAGCGTCGATTTCTCTGTGCAATGTATTTACTTCAACTTATGTCTTTTCTTTTAATACTAGCATTTCTTTAACATTTTTTATTATAGAACACATTCTTGTCCAGAAACATAACAATTTTTTGTCTTCTAAAAAAAATATATATATTATCTTTTGTTTCCTGTCTGTATTGTACATACTTAAATAAGTTATAAAACATATAAGAGCCAAGTTTAAAATTATACATAATATAAAAATGTACATGTAAATGATCACAAGATCTGCTTCATGCTCCCGTTTGATATGAACTGTGTGTAAAGGAATTATGTTGATAGAAAAACAAATCATAGTAATAAAATATTTCAATTCCACGAATAAGAACAAGACATAACAGTATACGCGAGGCCATTGAAAAACATGTTTTTCTTTATTTTATCGTACCACATAACATTACAATATTGAAAAATCTTAAAATATTCAAAATAGTATTTTGGAACTTCACACTGTTCTTTATTTTTTTAATATTGTTTTACTGATGATTACATTTTTATATAAATCATCATGATATTAAACATCTGATTAAAACGTGGTGAAGAGAAGATTGTAAAACGTGCTTCCATAATAACAACCACATTCTTTTTTATGCAAACATTCTAATTTCTTACAAAATTCTGCTTTTCAATTCACACGTAAGTCTGACATGGCAGCCATGCAGAGAGCGCGTTCAAGCTTCAAGCGAGCTAGGTGCCAGTATTGTAACGTTGCCTTGGCTTGGAGGTACTGACGGCCTCCACGGAGGGTGTTAGTGTAGGCGGACAAGCTATCATCATTGTTTCAAGATTTAAATTAGATTTTCCAGTTAATTCAATTGTGAAATTAGATTCCGTGGTCTTTGCATTCCGCTCATTCGCGTCACGTCACGTCACGTCACGCATGTCACGTAAGGTCACGTCAACAGAAGATGCTTGTTGAAATTTATGAATTAATATCAGTCAGAGTTTGATGGATTTATGAGCTGTAAGAGTAAACATTCCTTAGGCGATTTCCTTCCAATTCTATATTGTCGAAACAGGATTAAAATCTACTTGAGCCGATCTCAGTGACCAATTGCAAAACCAAGGACATAAACATTGAAATGAAATCATGAATTTAAGTGGCCATTATAATAAATATCTTATATATTATATAGTATCTAAGCACATTGATTTATATTAATATGCTCAAAGTGAGGTAGAAGAATATTTAAAAAAAACATGTATTTAGAGTCTACCCACTCAGTTTATACAACTGATTTTCGGTGGGGGACAGTAAATCAAAGCGACCAAGCCAACCCTGTAGGCGCCGACGCAATGGACGACTGAGCGATAACCAAGCAAACATCGTTATTTTTAATAGGAAATTAAGCAATCAGTGGGATAAACAGTGCGAACACCCGCGGATCAACGCCAGAATCAACAAGGCCGACTCAGAACACAACTTTGTATCAATTATTGTCGTATCAAACCTCGTGGTTTTTTACTTCTTTTGTAATTACTTTTTATCGATTGTAATACATTTTATTCAGTTGTATCATTCTCCAGTTTTAGAAACCTTTTTTTGTTATTGTGTTTATTCCGTACATTCATAACATATTATTGGATGAGCGTAGCGAGCGAAGCGAAGATTCCATTTCACTACACTGGAGGAAAAAATCGGAATGTTTTTTTTTTGTTTTTTTGTTTGTGTCTGTTAACACGATTTCGGCAAAACCGATACTCCTATTGCGATGACAATTTATGGAGACCTTCGAAATTTCTGAACTTAGAACTGCCACGTTTTTGAGCGCAATCGGAAAATCATTTCTCATGAAAATCGCAATTTTACGATTTTTTTCGATTTTTAAAAAATTTCTTCGACTTTTAATACCTACATGCTTTGTCCGATTGTAATGATTTTTTCACAGAACCTTAATTTTATAAATTGATACATTCGTGTGAAATTGAGGTAATCGGTAAATTATTTCTAATGAAAATCTCAATTTTACGATATTTTTCGATTTTTTAAATTTCTTCGGCTAATAACACCTACATGCTTTATCCGATTGTATTGATTTTTTCACAGAACCTTAATTTTATGAATTAATATATTCGTGTGAAATTTGAGCGCAATCAAAAAATAATTTCTCATGAAAATCTCTATTTTACGCTTTTTTCGTTTTTAGAAATTACGCTCATCCAACAACGCGACTGAAAAAGCGTTTGCGAAGCTTCCTAGTATAATAACATACGGATGGATGCAATTAGCTGACCTAAGATCCATTTTAGACATAGGCCTACCCATCCTAAGAATTATTTAATACAATAATTTCATCGACGCATCGTCGCAATAAGGCCAGCTGCACAAATGTAACTGAATGTTTAGCAAGAATGTATCACAAGGACACTTTGTCGCCTTCAGCAGAGTGATTACGAATTTGTAAATTATTTCATCATTTAAACAAAAGAATAACGAACATGCGTATAACATGAAATCACGATTCCTCACTTCAATTTACTGAATTACCATTCCTAATACTTTTTGCAAAAATACCTTTTTTTGTGACAAGCCTAAATAAGAACACTATTTTACGGTTCCCTGTTTTTCTATTCACCTTTTAGTTCCCACATACTTTAGTAGAAGGACAAGTAAAGTAATTCAAACCATCTCTAAAACACTTAAAACGTGTAGTTTGTCTGTTGTGATAAATAACATACAAGGAAGACCAGATATAAACCGTTTCCTTTGTCTTTTCAATTCATAGTGTTTAAAAAATAAAGAACTCGAACAAAATATTCGAGCTTGGGGCTATTTCGCCCGGTCCTTAAAAAATTGATCCAGCTTAGCCGAATAGCAGGGACATTCATAAAGCCTGACCACCACGTGCATACTGAGGTGACGCAGTGGCCCGGGGGCCTCATGATTATGCAGTGAGGTCAATCGTGAGGGAGTTAAAGAGCGGATACAGGAAATGGCACCGGTGAGTTTTATCCTTTAAGAAATATCATTATGAAAATCAGTTCTTTAAAAATAATAAATATACGAGCAAGGTAGTGCAAATACCATTTTATATTTCCATGCTATAGAGCAACGAAAAAGTATCAATATTTAGCAATTAAATACAAAAAAGACCTGGATCAAGTAACTATTTCCCCACGTTATTTTAAGGGGATTTCTTGCACATTAAATAAAAGATTGTGTTTTTTTAAGCGCATTAATCTGAATAAAAGTGAAATTTAACACTAAATGGTAAGAACGTAAAACTAATTCGACGTTGTGTAGTATAATTTATTTAAATGCTTCAATATTTTACAACATCAACATCAATCAAATATATAACATTTAATGTTATCAATTTCTGCACATTCAATATATTTGATTTCCTGGTTGATCTAATTTCAAGCGGTTTCTGTTTCAACCCCAAAATTAAGAAACTAGGCCTGGCCAAATAAATCGAACTTTCAATACGACCTCAATATGTGAGAATATTTTCGATGTATATATTTGAACTCCTCATCAAAAAATCAAACTTAACAAAAATCAAGACAAAAATCTCAATTTTGTTAAAACGTGAAAAATTAAAACGAGGATTATAGTTTTTGGGTATGTTATTTTGTAAGCCCTTTATGATGGCTGTAAATATCTCAGACAAAATATATTTATTTCTTCAAAATTCAGTTTAGTGATGGTGGAGGTGCCGTGCCATTAAACGCGAGTGTGAAACGTACAATTCGTTATGAATTTTTGACGATGCTTTAATCAACCCTATTTAGCCCCAATTTTAATAGCAGGCCTAGGTTTTCTTTTTTTATACAACTTTTGTAGTATTATTTTTTTATATTTAATACAATCCAGAAATTAAAAAATCATCCCGATCGGGGTTCGAACCCGAGTCTCCACTTTCCGGTGGACGCCTTAGCCAACTAGACCACCGAGACGGTAACTATTGAACTTCTGTATTGTCGTTACATTTTTTATTTACTTTTTTTGCACAAAATAATAAATTTTTTGATACATATACATCGACATCGAAATTTTCGTGTTAAATCGATGATTATATGATAATATATATCATAGCCCAGTCCTAGAAGAAACTCACCACTTCCTCGTGCTGAAGACGACCGTAGCGACTAGTGCTGCCACCTACAGATTATCACGCGAACTATGTAGAGATTATGTCACACGTCGTGTGTCGTAAACAAGACGCGACGCACGTGCGACGAGCAATGTTGTGTCTTATAAATCAAACACTCGAGGAGGAATCCAAACACATTCACCAGAAAACACATGTATTTACAACATACTTGTGTGTGAGTGCTGTGTGTTGGTATGCTGGATTCTGATTTCTATGTTCGCGGTTTCGATTCCCATCATTGGTAATTTTTTTAAATGATTCTTTAATAATGGGTTTACATAGTTGAGTTAGTCATACAGTGAATTGTCAGGTTTATCTAAATGTTTATAGTTTGTTTTGAGTTTGTAGAGGTAGTAACTAACTTAGCGTTCAGCCTGTATGATTTATTTAGACATGGTGCCATCGCCCTAGTACCATATATATATAGCCCGGTAAGCTAAGGTCCCGGGTTCAAACTCCGGTGTAGTCACTTTTTGAATTTCTGTCTAAAGTACTAATATAACAGCGTCATAGTCGCCTACTATAAAGCCAAGTTTAAACATCACATTTCCCAACTCTAGGGTTACAGAGATGGTTTGTATTTCTCCAAGTTCATTTCATGTGGTAGTCTAATAGGCAGTGCAATCTGCTCTACACACGTTATTAACAATGTACAAAACAGACCAAAAATTAGACAGTTTTAAATTGGTGGCCGCATAGCTCAGTTGGTAAGAGCATAGCCCGGTAAGCTAAGGTCCCGGGTTCAAACCCTGGTGTAGTCACTTTTTTAATTTCTGTCTAAAGTACTAACATAACAGCGTCATAGTCGCCTACTATAAAGCCAAGTTTAAACATAATATATATATAATATATATATATATTTTATATATATATATATATATATGTTTTAAGTATCTTACGGTAAATAATCACGCACAGTATTATAAAAAATAACTTTAATCCCAACGTTTCAGAAAAAACTATGTTTCCATTTTCAAGGGAAGGTTAAAAACAAAAATTCAATAAAACAACAACAGCATTATAAAAATAAACAAATAGAAACAAAAAACACACTCACTACCTTGCAAACATAGAAAATTACAAAGATCCAATTGCAGTGACCTAAAATCAAATCACTTGGTTGCATTGTGAGTGTGACTTCTTGTTACCATTCTAGCAGGCCTATCGCTGTCTTCATGTCTTGGTACCACAGGCGGCTCAGTCTCATACTTTTTTTTTTTTTTTTTTTTTTTTTTTTAGAAGTCATACTGCAGCTCTTGAAAAGTATGAGACTGAGCCGCCTGTGGTACCAAGACATGAAGACAGCGATAGGCCTGCTAGAATGGTAACAGAAGTCACACTCACAATGCAACCAAGTGATTTGATTTTAGGTTCACTGCAATTGGATCTTTGTAATTTTCTATGTTTGCAAGGTAGGGGTTTTTTTGTTTCTATTTGTTTATTTTTATAATGCTGTTGTTGTTTTATTGAATTTTGTTTTTAACCTTCCCTTGAAAATGGAAACATAGTTTTTCTGAAACGTTGGGATTAAAGTTATTTTTTATAATACTGTGCGTGATTATTTACCGTAAAGATACTTAAAACATTAACCATGGATCACGAAAGCTTAAGACAAAACATATATATATATATATACACACAGTGTTGGTACAAGTGTAAGGCGCGAGACTCGAGTTCAGAAGGTCCCGGGTTCAAATCCCGCACCCAGCAATCCAGTTTTTCTCCGAGGTTTTCTTCAGTCGTTACGGCAAATGCAAGGGATTGAGTCCTCTTAAACAGTCCTCGGGCATTCCCTTCACAATAAAATTGTCCAAACTTGAAAATGTATTAACAGACATCTGAAGAGGGGAAGCATTGCACCCTGAAAAAGTTTCCAGCATTTTTTTAATGTATATATTTCAAATAAATTTATTTGAAAATTTCGAAATTGCCGATGGAAAACTCGTTTAGTATCATGCCCTACCACTATCACCCTTACTGCCATGGTTCCTTAGGTATAACCGTAATATTTTTAAACAATGAGATGGACAGACTGAAGGTAGTGTGGTATTTAAGTCGCGGACGAAGGATAAGATTATATAGTTATTAATAGTGTTGTAAGTGCAGTCTGGTGCAGGGTGTATTCTCAGTGCAGGAAGTGCAGCCCGGTGCAAGGTGTAGCGCATGCAGCGCAGCTCAGGTGTGGGTGGCGACGCAGCCAGCGTGCAGCAATGCCCGAGACCAGTCCGTCCTCTGACGTAATTATCACGTGTGGCTGTCGTGACAGATCGCCTCAAAGACGGACCGTCAATTGCTATCATTTCAACACACAACAACTGACGGTCAAATATTTTTGCATATAATGATTCGTTTCTAGCTCTGGATCTCCGTGGGAAAACGTCTAATCGTACTTGTTCACGCCATTTCCGACAGCCCCGTCGCTCGGAATACTATTCAAATACGAGAGCGCGCAACGCCCCCTTTGCCCGACTACCAACACCTCCGTACCGAGCCGAATCCGAACAACATATTTACATTATCATTTCCATCGGTCTAATGACGGGTTGTCCTCGAGATCGTGTCGAGCTATTGCTCTTTGATATTTTGAATGCAATTTATTTATACGAACGTGAAATGATTCTTTTCGGTAAATTAAGTGGGAGTTTTATTAACATAATTTGATTATTGCTCATGGGGAAATCTAGTTTTTTCGTAATTT
>JAMZAV010011148.1:0-20713 GCA_024449915.1 Sweltsa coloradensis | reverse complement strand
AAAAAAAACCTTTTTTGGAAAAAAAAAAAAGGGGGGTTAGTTTGAAGTGAAAATAGGTTTTGTAGCATCTATTCAAAAAACACTATTTTTTACGTACCTCTAACATGGGGTTTTTCCCCCTTATTTTATTTTAAAATTTTAAAAATCGTCAAAAAAATCTTTTCTTTTAATTAAAAATTTAAATTTTAATTTTTTAAAAAAAGGCACAGAATTATTTTAAATGCAGTTTTTGACAGGGTGAGAATATTGAGGAACGGAAGTTTCTCATGAAAATATAATCTGTAAAGAAAGTGAATCTCTAGTTTATATTTTAGTCGGAAAAAAAGTGGGACCCAAGTTCAATTTTCCGGTAAAGTCATGGTTTTTGTGATTTATTTTTTTATTAATGGACGTTTGAGTGTTTGAGAAGGGGGAAAAGTTTTTACAAAAGGGAAATCCCCTGGGGACGCTCGTTGGTCACGGTTAAAATACTAATGACAACAGACCCACTTATCCCATTTAAAAAGTAATTAGGGACTTGATTAAATTGTTTTAAAAAAAAACCCAAAAGGGGAAATAATATTACCTTAATTTGGTAACACCCACCACTTGAATCGTTGCGTAGCTTTGCTTTGATTAAAGCAGAGTTGAGTATTGTGACAGTTGAAATTAGCAAGTGTGCTTTAGGTGCAATATTCCCCTAGCCCTTCTTTTCATCCCTGTTCTACCTTGGGTGCACGCTTCGAGCAAGGAGTGTGTGTATTGTATTCCAGGAGTGCATGTGAAGTTTTTTTTTGCATAGCGAATGTACGTGGTTTTTTGTACAGTTTTGCATTTTTTTTTACTGAGAAGTGTGAATTTTTGGTAAAAAAAAAGGAGGTTTTAAAAATGACTTGGGGTTTTAGTGAAGGAGGGCAATGATCTGAGCTAGGTAAAAAAAAGGAGGGGCAATGAAGGATTCGTCTCTCTGTACTACTTCTTGAGATGCAAACTCGACAAAATAGAGCAGATGTATTGTCTATCTGCTTGAACATGTTATTGAGTCAGTGTGCCTCTATATGCTACTTTTCTGTCCGTCCGTATGTGTGTGTATCCCGAAAACACCAAATTTACATATTTCCCCAACAAGGATTTACAGAATTTTTGGTGGCCCGAAAGTTAAAATGGTGGGAAATTCCCGCAAAAAAGTTTAGATTCAGATGCCCGACACCTCCACCAAAACAATATGGGATACCAAGCGAGAAGCATTTTTCCTTATGGGTATGCCGGCACTCCCCCAAAAAATGAGCTATACCAAAACGAGAAGCATTGTTCCTATGGGTACTGCCCGGCACCTCCACCAAACAAGGGAGGGGCTATACTAAGCGAGAAGCATTGTGTTCCCTAGGGGTACTGCCCGGCACCTCCACCAAACAATGATGGCTATACCAAGCGAAAAGGGCATTGTTTCCTATGAATACTCTTGTGCCCGCACTTGTCGTATGACCACGAGTTTTCTGTGAGTGACAGTTTTTCATCCCCTCATTTAATCAATCGCTTTGTTTTTTCTTATAGGATACAACTATTCATCAATGTGTATTTAGATGCTTTATCAAGCTATAGACTGTGAAAATGTTATTTTCTTATTATCATATTAGTGTGTCCATGAACACACATAACAAAAACTTGTAGAAATACAGCCAAACCTTACACACTCAAAAGGAATGAGATCTAAAAAAAGGGCCAAGCTCATCTACCCTTCCACATTTGCGCATCTTAATTCATAAACGTTACAGTGTCCCATAACAGCATCCTCGAAAAGCTTGGCAAAATAGAATTTCCGACGATTATTAATTCACAGTAGTAGTTTATCCAAGTTCTTTTTTTTAAATTAATTTAAACGTAAACATGCAAATTCTATTTTGCCAAGCTTTTCGAGGATGCTGTTATGGGACACTGTACGTTTATGAATTAAGAATGCGCAAATGTGGAAGGGTAGATGAGCTTGGCCCTTTTTTTAGATCTCATTTCTTTTGAGTGTGTAAGGTTTGGCTGTATTTCTACTTTTTTCAAGTTCCATTACAAAATTATTGTTAAAATATAATATTTTTATCAAAGTTGATTTAATTTTTATGGTATTAGAAAAAATAAACAATAGGATGTAAAATATCTAGGCCCGGATTCATGTACATCCTGGGTATAGGTGGTATAACCATGGTATAACGACGGTTAAGGACTGGTTAAGTCTAGGCAAACTCACATCCTATTAAAACTTTCCCATGTAACAAACAAACGCACAACTAATGTAATTTTACACCTATTTCACTGCACCCACACGAGGGAAGCGATATATCTAGACGGCCTTGACCCACAGCCATGTAAATCATCAGATAATCAGAAGAATATTGAAAATTTTCACCATCTTTTTGTTTACATTTTTATTAAAAGTGACAGGAGATTGCGTGAGTTTATTAAAAGTAAAGAAAAAGCTTATTATTGTCGTAAATTTTGGAATAGCCTAGGACTATCATACCATTGTTTATCTGCATTAGGCTTGTAGTAATCAAAACTAGTTATTTGTGCGGGAAGTGTCAAAACAAGGTTGTGCTGGCCTAGGGTTGGCTAAGAAAGGCCTAGGGCTTGTCAAACATGTAGTGTAAGTATTTATTATCTAGTCCTATAGCCTAATGGAACTTTAGACCTACACTGTTGTATTATAAATAATTTTCTACATCTGGGCCTAGGCCAGGGACGGTTTCTGATTTGTTTTATGAGAGTAAAATGACACCTTTTCTCGTTCCACACAAAGAAGAAAAATTTTAAATGTCCGCCATTTGTTTACGTATCGCACTTTCCCGCCTAACTCTGCTTATACCGTCAACAAGTGTCAAGTAACTATGGTTACTTGTTGATTATATGCCAAGTGTTTAAGGCTTATTTTAAAACCTTTATTTGGAAGCCTTCCAACAAACTTTTTCAACTTTTTTTTTCAAAAGAGACTATATTTCTATAACCTTAATGTCCATGTAAAATATGAACATTGTAGCCCCACCCGTCTGGTCAGAATCGCGGCCGACGTATTAGATGTTAGCAGTAGCTAGCAGTAGCTAACATCCTTAAAGTGATTTTGAGCATGTTTGAAGACATTTTTCACCAAGAAGAAATGGTCGTACCCCAATAAAATTTTGCATGTGTTGTCAGGTACCTAAATCCCCTCGATTGTGATAGTTTTCAAGTTCACATCACGTTACATGACGGCTGGGTAACACCTCGAAATCACCCCAACTCTGCTTGGTGTATAAGGTGCTTGAGTGTGTAGCGCCACCGCGGCTTGGCTGCGGCGCCCTAAAAGGGCACCTAGATTAAGGTTAACCTCACCTGTTTGATTGCCATGTGGTTATTTTGCGTGTTTAGAAAGTGTCAAGCGAAATGCAAATGATATTGACAACTGTCACCTAATAACATGTTTTAAACATGCGAGCGTAAGTTGATCGACGTCTTGCGGTTGTGTTATAAGAGAGTGAAGAGTGATTAGTGTTCTCAGCACATCCTATTTTCGCACGAGACCCCCTGTTCTAGCTTGTACAGCGAGCTGAAGGTACTGATTACACCCGCCTGTGGTACAGCTATGTGAGGGGAAAAGGGGCCACTTTACTGCACATTCTGTTAGTAACTCCTTAGGGGATTCTGATTCAATTCTGTGTGGGAATCTGGGAAAAAAAACACCCTCTTGGTGAGCGCTAGCGAGAGTTTCAAAGGGAAACGCACCCAACTCTCTTCGACTGGTGTGTGTGAGATAAACGACGGTAAATTCTGAATTCCGATTTCACAGGGGAAATTTTTTCACTGGTCGATTGTCACACGTTTTTTTGTTAAACGTGCTATCCTTCAACGTGAAACCGAAATTAAAACATAAAATTATATTGAGACGCTGAGAATGTTGAATGCGACAGGGAGTAAGTTTTGGGACAGTTAAGATAAGGTTTTGTTTTTGTTTACATCGCGTCAAACTTGTGGGGAAAATGTATGAAGCTTTGTCGCCTCTCGCTTCTTTTTGTAATCAAATTAGACAATATTGTTTATTTTTCCCAAATTTTGAAATAATGAAAAGCACGAGTTTCACATACACGTCACACGCGGCACCCCCGAGGCTTTGGTAACTGTGTGCAGTGTTGACTGATTTAAAAATATTTTAATCTCTATAAATGACAAAATTTTAAAAATTGATACTTTTTAAGCTATCCACTAAGATAATTCCCCTTTGATTGAAAATCTGAAAAGGAAAAAAGAATCTGGAGGGAAACCCTTTTTTTCTCGTTTTTTTGCGTTTTAGCATGATAAATGGGGAATTGGAATAACGCGAAATTGGGTTTTGTTGACATTAATTATGAATTTTTTTGTAGATGTACTTTTTTTTTCTTATTTAAAAATTAAACACAAAAAATTTTTAAAAGGGGATATTCTTTAAAACTTAGTCCCGGGTACGTAAGTTCCACAATTTAACAATTTCGCACATTTGTAATAATATTTTTGATTTCTCGATAGTTAGTGGTCAAGACGTCCACCGGGAAGTGGGGATCCGTGGTTCGATTCCCGGGTTTGGGGCGGATTTTTTTTTAATTTCTGAATTGTAGTAAAAACAAAAAAATATTATTTGACTTCACCTTATAATGGACTGTAAAAAGGGGGCACTTTATTTTATATCACATGGGTGAATATTGGAAAAAAGACTTTTCCCAATTAGCCTGTTTTTTTCCGGAGGAATGTCGGTGGTAGGGTAGACATCAGGTTCCACCCTGTGTGACCCTCTCTAACACAAACACGAAAGGTAGAAATTACCGAATTTTTGGTAGAGCGCTAAGCGCTTGACTCGGATTGGGGAAGGTCCCGGGTTCGAATCTCGTCGAGACCTGCAATCCTGACCGAGTGTTTTCCTACGTTTTCCTCAGTCGTTAATGCGAATGCAAGGGTTTGAGTCCTGGGGAATCACCTGTCCATATTTTACCTGAAGAGGGGTATACATTGCACCCTATTACGGGTTTAATTCCCACAGAAAAAATGTATAGGTAATTAACATTTTGGATTTTTATAGAGTTGTGAAGGAAATATCATAAAAACTGAAAAAAACCTTGGTAAAACTTCACAGGTTGCCGGTGGGGGTATCGAACTGACGACCTTGTCCCCACTGCCTCTAGATGTATCCAAAAAAGCCACGATAGCATCAGGGGCATGGTGCGGGTACCACACTTTGTCGCGGGAGTCAACCATAATATATTCTGAACCCCCAGTCAGCAATAATCCAAGAGCATCAAATTAATTTAAATGCTGAGCACCCGGGGTTGGACTGGCTATTTTTCACTAAAAGCCTTCATTAAAATGACCTTATTCCCCGAGCGATAGAGAGAGCGGTGATCTCACTATCCTATAGGAACACCGGATGCAAACCCCGTGACAATGATCTGGGTAACAGGTGGGTACTTGTGCTAATTCAAACAGGGATAGCGTTGAAAAAAACTGTGAAGAAATTAGAGCAGGCGAGTCCTTCACACGTCTGCAAAACTCCGAAAAAGGGGTTACCCAAATGTAGTTTTAGGGTTCCCGCTCGTTTTTTCGGAGGGAGCAAGGGCCGCATATTCCAATAGAAAAATACGATTTTAGATTGAAATTTTTTTTTAGGTGCACTTTTCAAAACCCCTTGCAGAGGGTAAGGGTGGGGGGTTGTTTTATTTTAATAAAAATTTTTTTTTTTTCTTGGAAATAAATGAAACTTTGTATTTTCTAAAAACACATTGCCGAGTTTGAAAAAAAATACAAAAAGAAAAATTTGTGCGCCTCTTGGAAAAATAATCACTTTTTAGAAATGTTATCAATAGTGAGAAATTCATAATGTGATGAAAATTTTTTAATCAAAAAACAAAAAATGTTAATTTTCCTTTAAAAGTAAAACTTTAAAATTTTTTTAAAAAATCGGTTGAAAATTTGCTCGTTCCACAAAACATTTGATTGAAGGACCTTTTTGCTTAGCTAATTGGGTTATTTTTAAAAAAGTCGCCTGCCCATCCCGATTTCGGATTGGAGAGTTTGAAAAAATTCCTATCCCAAACATTTGTTTAATTCAAAAAAAAGCCTGCAGTTTTATCCAAACGTTTTTTTTTAACAAGAAAAAAACAAGGTTTCTGTTTTCATTTTTTTTTTTCTTTAAAAATTGGTGTTTTCTTTTAAAAAAAAAAAATTTTTTTGAAACTATGTGGTGCATTTTTTAGATAAAACTTGTACTGCATTTTGAATGTAGGGTTTTTTACCACGTTTTTAGTTGCGTTGACGGATGAGCCAATTTGGTTTATTAAGTTGACCATTTTTAGACGTTGGATGCATCGGCAAAACGAGACGAAGCTCTATCTTTTTCCATTCTTTTGTCCTATCGCCTGGGGGTTGGGGTTTTGCATTTAAATTTTAAAATAAAAATGTTGTATGGCGCGATCGGGCAATTGCTTATTTTTTTTTAGTATCTGACCGTATAATTATCTCCAAACGGGAATTGTAGTAACTCCCCAAAGTTTGCAAAGGGTTTTTTTTTTAAATGTGAAATGTGCTCTGATCGCACCATGCGATCTCCTTTATAAACAACATCCCAAAAATTCAAATTGTTTGCGTGAAAATTGGAGGTCGTAAAGGATCCAACTGTATGTAAAATTAGCTGAATTTGCCGATCAAGCGAATTTTAAATAGCATTTAAATTAGAATGTTGAAAAATTGTATAATACTAGTTAATTTTCAAAATGGTACTTTTTTTATACTTATTTTAAAAACCCCTCGGGCCCGGGGGAAAGGGTTAGCCTAAGAATGAAAAAGAAAATAGCTAGTAAAAGGCGGAATATATTTTCCCGAAACTGGGCGGCTTGACAATCGTCGTCGGGGGCACCTTTCCTTCCCTTGCGACCTCCCCCGACACGTGACAATACACAAAGAACGTGACGATGACAAAGACGACGACCGCGAGTGAGAACTCCTTTTTACCCTACCCCGGGGTGGGGGGCTGTGCCTCTCCTCCCCAATATCCCCTAGGCTAGATGGTGCATTATGATCTAACGGTTGACCGCCCCCCTTACCCAAATAAACCATAAATACGCTAATAGCTATTATTTTGTCATATTGATAACGGGTTCAAGGCAATTTTAAATTTATAGTCCACTCTTAGGTTGACTTTACAACTTTCAGTATTGCAAGTCCCGTCGCTCATTTTACAGCGTGATGCACCGCACATTTTAATTTCCATCACCCCCCTTTAAGTGCCGTAGAAGAGGTTTTTTGGCACCTATGATTTTTCCAATTTTCCAACCCTAATTTCTTGGTGGGGGTGGGGGGGAAAACCGGTTGCATTTGTCGCTATCGCTGCCCATCGTAAAAATAATTATGGTACAATGCAGCTCTTGTTGGTGATAATTTTTTCGTGTGAACCCTTGCTATTAAACATACACCATCGAATGACATTACCCGGTTTCCTTTTTTAGGACTGTAAAAAGCACGACAAAAAAGTTTTTTTACGGAAATAAAATTGTTTCGTCAATTTAGAAGCGATTCCAATTTCACAGAGCAAATTGCAGCACACTTTTTATTAAAGCAATGCTTTTTTGGGATTTGACCCCGAATAGTGCTCGTAGTGCAACAGAAAATTCGATGTGACAATTGCTTTTTTGAATATTATTCTGGCTTAGACCTCACAAACTGAAAAAATTGAGGGAATAAGGAAAAATTTTTCGACAGTTTCGTTTTTTTTGTCACTGTATTGTGTTACCAATGTAGTTTTACATTTTGTAGACCTTTGGTCAGGGCTAAAATTTTATTCTAACTCTTCGTTTCTTTTCCTTTAGACATGTTTGAGTATTGTAAATGTTCCCCTTTGTTTCGCGAAAAAATATCATTTTGAAACCCAATTGTAAATGCGTTTTTTTTTAAGTACCCAACAGACTTAGATCGAGTGTAATATTTTGCGACTTTTTCTATATCAGAAAAAAATTGTTTTTAGATCTTTAACTTATTTGTAATGCACGTTCAAGTTTTCAGTTTGAAGTGATAAATGTCGATGGAAGAGTTTTAAAAAAGTTAAAAAATTAAAATTAAAACGTTCAATCAAAGTTTTTCTAATAACAAAGAAAAGACATTTCGGCAGAGGGTCTTTAGGAAAGAAAATGGCCTGTTTGAAACGAATGAAAAATGTGTTTATTTAAACATTTATTTTATTTTGTCGCCAGCATAACTTGTGATACTAGGCCCCTTTTTTACAAGCAAGCATCATGGTTTTTTTTCATGTTCCATCATTGGAGACATGAACATTTAATAGCCCATGTAAGATGTACGCACCCCTGTACTCTTTGTGTTCTACTTTGTTGCAAAAGAAAACGTGCCCTTCTCAATTTTTGTTATTGAAGTTTCGAGTCAGCCTTTGTTTCGTTGCTCAAAATTTATTTTATGGATGCGATTATCTGCTGCAATCTGAATAAGCAAAATCTTCTTCTATCTATAAAAATTTGCATTTTTTGCAAGCCCCGTTCAAGGGTCTCACCAAAAAAACGTCCACTAGTGTTATTTGTTGACCACAAAACACATCTTCATACTTTCCCCGATCATGAAATTTCACTTTAATATTAACCAAAGTGGGGAGAAAAAGACTCGAAAACTAAAGAAATAATGACAAAGTTTAAATGCTCATTTTTACAATAATATTTTAATATATGTACACTTTTTGAAATGGAAGGTCCAAATACACCGAAAAAACAGATTATTACAATACTTCAATTGGTTTTTAGCACCCTAATACAAAAATCAAAACAATTACTTGAACTTGCGGAATTTCAGGTTGTCTAGGAATTTAACAAGTTAATACATTAAAAAAAATTTTTTGGATTAAACAAGTGGAGTCAAAGAAAAAATAATACAAATCAAACACACTTTAAAAAGCGGGTTCTTTCTAGAGCGCGACTTTTCCCTCGAAAAAAAATTTTCAGTGTTTTATAGTTTCACGACAAAACCGTGACTTTCCACCATTCAAATAATTTTTAGGGCGGACTAGTTTTGTTTATTTATTTTTCATTTAAGAAACAAGAAAGAAGGGACGATAAGCGAAAAGATGAAATGGAAGATGAAAAAAAAAGAAAGAAAGAAAAAAATGGGAAAGGGCCCGGGAAGCCGGTGTTATAATAAACTCTTGTGCCTTAGAAAATCTGGTGGTTTTTTAGCCACCCCGACCCGAATTATGTTGGAAACGGGGTAAGAAATATTAATATATACATTTTTTACTTTGCAATTTTTACTTTCGAGAGATGCATGGTGATTATGAGGGGATCAATTTACAAAATATAAAACCAAGCCTTCTGCGGGATTCAACCCACGTTCTTCAATGATATACGTGTGGGCCAGCGCCCCAATCGTATTAGTAAAACCCCAGGGGGGCTTCAAGCCTTTTTCACTGTTGTATTTCAACTTATATTTATTGATTTTTCCCGCGTATTAAAAATTAAAAAAACGCTAAAAAGGGAGCCAATTTTTAATAACTTCCCCTATTGGAAACAATAGCTTAATAAATATTTATGGATTTTTTTTTTTTATAACGTCTATCCTATTAATAAATAATTTTTCAAAAAGGAGGAAAAACGGCGTCGTGTTGTTTGAGCATGTGATTACATTTAAAATCCATGGTTTTACCATGGTTTAACCGGATTTTAAAATATGGTTTGATGCCAAGAAAACCACTGCCTTTTTACACAGAATGTTTCAGTATTTTTCCCCGTTTTAATATTTGTTAATTATCCACTACCCTCTGAAAAATTCGTTATGATTTTATAAGTGAAAAAAATTCAAAATGGGGTTTTCCTAAATATCAACATAAAAAGTGAAAAATCAACCCTTTTAAAAAATTTCAAAAGTTTTTGCTTGAACAAACATTTAAAAAAGCAATTAAAATTTTAAAATTTTAAAATTTACTGCAGTATACACCGGGAAAAAGCGAAAATTTTAGATTTTTTCCAAAAATGGCGTTTTTTTTTTGAACTTCTAGTATTTTTTTTAAAAATTCAGCATTGTGTTGTTTTGTAAAATCACGAATTTTCAAAAAAAATTCAGGTTTTTTTTTTGTCTATTGTAATAATCACAAAACCCCCCCCCCCCCACCCCCCCCAGGGGGTTTGGGGGGGGAACCCCCAAAAAAATTTTTTCAATCTAAAGTATAATTTAAACCCTTTGGGGAAAGTGCCGTTGCCCATACAAAAATCGAGCGGGAAACTTTGGGTTTCCTACTAACACTTTTTAGCTTTTTTAAAAATTTTCTACTGATTTAATGAAAAATATTTTTTTAGTGAAGAAAACAAAGAAAGATACTAGTCAGTTAGTGTTTTTTTTTATATTGTTTGCTTTTAATTGCCTGAAAGCGGGATAGTTTTTATTTACAATAGAGAAATTGTTCTTTTATTATTATTAGGGCAAATAAATTTATATTTCGATAAGATACCGATATGTGGAAATTTGTTTGATATCGATATTTAGACTGCATAACGAAATATCGAAATAAAAATCAACAATTTAATCGAAAACAAATTAACGTGGAAAACTAAAACACTGATAGGATTTTCAGTGGAATTTCGATGTGAAAGCCATTCACGATGTAAATACCTAAGAAAGGTGGAGTTTATGGTGGAGGTGCCGGGTCATTAAACGTGAGTGTGAGAACGCAAAAATCGTTGAAATTTTGTCGATACCACCAGCCCTTTTTACTAATTTTTAATAGGATGCCTATCTTTTGATAGGCCTACAATTTATTGCTTGGAAAATTTATAATTTCTTTTGCACAAATAATATTTTTTTTTATATGTCGATATCGATATTGAAATGTTCGTGTGATCCGACAAGTTGAGCAGCAGCATGGCAGTCTTCTATTCGATTTCACCATAGTCACGCTATACATTAAAATTAAATGGTCGTCTTGCGGGTTCTGGGTTCAATCTCCAGTCGGGCATTTTGTACTATAAATGTAATACAACAATTAAATAAGTAGAAATAATAGCTGTTATCTTGTACGTATGTCGTCATAGCCCAAATCAAAGATTCTCGTGGTGCTCCACCCTACTACACAAGATGCTCCCAACATACACAACATTTTGTGTCTAATGGTCGTTGTGTGCAATGAGGTTTGTGTGCAGTGCCCCCGACCCGCTCAGCTTCACCGGTGGTATAATGACGGTAGTCATCTCTCGTGATGTGTCCGTCTCGTCTAGTATATTATTTAACTTCTGGATAAGACGGAGAGACGACTGGCTATGATTGATGGACCTCTAGACACCTCCAAGACAAGACAAGGGTAGCTCGGAGTTTTCAGTCAGTAGTCAGAAGTCAGATTGCAAGACTCCAGCGATGACGGAAGATATTAAAAATGACTTGGATGTCATAATTCTACTAGGTTATCTTTTACAGACGCCAGTCTCGGCGTTTCCTCATTTGTTTTAGAGCAAAAGAAAATTGAGGGGAAGATGAAGAAAAAGTGAATGGCGTTGGGCGGTTTGGGGGGCGGGAGTACCTGTCACGGACAAATTACTATTTTATGCGTGACAACGTGTTTTACAAAATGTAAGTTGCAATATACACGCACCAACTGCTTTAAAAAACAAGAATCCATAATATTTGAATGCATAGGGGAAAATATTGAAAAAAATGAAAGTAACAAATTGTCACTATACAGTACAACAGCCATTGTTGAAAATCACGAGGTTCCTAGCTTTACCCTCAGTTGTACGTGTTAGTGAGTGTGGGTTGGATTAAAGTCAAAGTTTTCAACAAAATTTCCCCTACTCACGTGTTTGTAAAAAATGTTACAGAATAAAAGGTCCTCATTCAAAAAAGGTTGCCGTTGCAAATACAACACCCCACCCCCTCCAAAACCTACCCTCGTACTCTTTTCCCGTCACAGTTCGGTAAGGTAGAAAGAGGGATAATTCATAAATGTTAATGAAATATTGACATTCAAAAAATATGTAATAGCAAAGTTGTTCCTATGTTGAGGTTATTCAAATTATTGCAAGCTGATGTTTTGGAAACATCTTGGCAATCACACAAATATCAATTATTAATAATAATGCACCTTTATTAACAGACTTTTTTTTAAATGGAGCGTCTATCTCAGAATCATTGATCATATATTTATGTTTGTTATTTTACAGTACATGCAAGATAAAATCACGTCACACATTGAAATATAGAGACGAATCGTATTTCTCTCTTGCTTCAAACGACAGCTATGAATCTGTAACAACTTGTCTGAAGTCTTCTCGGATCTTCACTGTTTGCTCATCCGTGGACGCGATCATCTACGCTTAGAGTTTTCCTAGTATCTCATTTTATTATTTCTGTGGTGTGGCTAACCTAGTTTCCTGGAATGAATGTTTATAGCACACGGCGCACTTTCAAATGAGAGCTTTCGAAGAAGGTTGCTCCCATTTTAACATAACTGCGACATGTTTTCGTAATGTTGTTGCATAGTTCATTTCACACTCTCTGAAAGGCAGACGTGTGCAGAATTTGCTTATCTGGGGGTGTTTGTTATGCCTCGTAGTAGTACAAAAGACGTGTTCAAATAGCAGTCTGTGTAATTCATGAGAGGAGGCAGTGTTTATAAAAGAGGTTACTGGTTCGATGTCCACTATGGCAAACGTCAGTGTTCGTGTATTATTTTGAACCCAGAAATAAAATTGATTTATTTTTTTTACCACTCTTCACGTCAAAATAAAAGTTTATTTACCGTTGAGTCTGCCTTGTCTTATGTCTTCCTTAATATTAGGGCTGGGCTATGACATGTTATTCAATTATTGACATCACGCGAAAAATTTCAATATGAAATCGATATATCAAAATGTTTGTTTGTAAAAAAAAATAAAAAAATAATCAAAAATCAATTTTTTAAAAAGAGTGGGTTTATTTTTCATAATTTGTGGCCAAATAGGGTTGATAAGGTTTTACCATAAAAGTATTTAACGATTTTTACGATCTCACAATCGCGTTTTATGACCCGGCACCTCCACCATATGCACCAGCCAGGTTAATTTAATTTAGACTACCTACCCGGCACCTCCACCATAAATTATGAAATTTAGCATTTTTTTGTGTAAATTTCGATATTTCGATATGAAATATTGATATCGATAATATTTCCAATTATCGATATCATATCGAAATATCGATTTTTGCCTAGCCCTACTTAATATTATTGTTTGTAAGATAAAACTCAATTAAATAACATAATGCAAAGTTCAATAATACATATGGGCATATTAAAAAGGTGCAAACACTTTTAGACTACGACGAATCCCGACTAGTGTGCTCTCACACATGTACAAATTACATGTGAAATTTTTCCAAACTGTTTATTTTTTTATTTTTAGCATGACACGAAGACCCACATCGAGATTCTATCTGCAAAGGATTATAAATCACAAACACAATGCTTACCACGTTGACTGCACCACATAATAATAAACTTTTTTAGATGCGCACGAGTTCACAATTTATAGTTTCCACCATCACTTGCATGGGGAGGGGAGTAGTTCATTTCTTTCACATCATCGCGAACAGCATCAGATGTACGAAACGCAACAATCACCCACACAACTTTCTTTCTAGTTGAGAGAGGAAATTAAAATCGTGCAATCTTTGCTTGGAATAAATGAAATGTAACGTGTCTTGCCCGACGCCGTGTCTAGGGCAAGCAGCAGAACGACTTGAATTGTACCCGCCTCCTGACGTCACGAGGGAACATGGCAGAATTAGTGGGTATAAATCCTCATTTCGCAAGCTGACGCCTGCTTCACGGCGCAATACTTATCACGCTCTAACTTTTATTCTATTCATTATTTGGACAATAGTTAAATGAATAATATTTAGCAAATATATCATTCTTTGTAATAGCGATTATTTCGATTTTTTTGACACAGTCGTTAGCTTGTTATAACAATGTACGCATCATTCATGTGAAAATTATCAATAACTAAAGTTTTCTCAATAATTTATTTGACAAAAAACTACTGATCGGATTTCGACAAGACCTCTTTAAAAATATGCACCAGACTTTTTAGACAAGAAATAAATTAACTTTCTAGATAGAAAGTGCACTGAACGAAACTTTGCAGCATAGAGTAATATGCAGGGTATGTGTTTTTATCTAAAATACGCACTCTTGACGTGCGGATGAGCCGTGAAACAGTGCACGCTGCATATTACTCTATGCTGTAAATTTTCGTTCAGTGCACTTTCTATCTAGAAAGTTTGTTTATTTCTTGTCTAAACAGTCTAATGCATTTTTACAAAGAATCCTTGTCGAAATCCGATCAGTAGTTTTTTGTCAAATTAATTAATGAGAAAACTTAAGTCATTGATAATTTTCACTTGTGTGATGCGTACATTGTTATAACAAGCTAACGACTTGGTCAAAAAAATCGAAATAATCGCTATTACAAGGAATGATATGTTTGCTAAATATTATTCATTTAAGTGTTGTCTAAATAATGAATAGAATAAAAGTTAGAGCGTGATAAGTGATGCGCCGTTCAGCAGGCGCCAACTTGCGAAATAAGGATTTATACCCAATACTAGTCACGTGACCTATCGATCGTTTTAAGCTCCGCCCATTTCGAGTCGTCCATTGTTCCAACCTTCACACCAATCTCTTTGGCTTCGATCAAACCAATCAATCAGTAAACGATGAGTAATACTTTCTATTAAGTCTCCGTGTTATGCAATGCGAGGCGTTAGCTGCTATAACTAGATCGCTGGTATAATAAAACGAATTGATGCTCATTTTACAGAGGGTAATGTAATTTATTTATTTTGAATACAGCCGTCCGCGGTAAAGCACACGCGATTAAGGTGCTGGTCTGAAGCGTATGGTTCTACGAGGACGTGGGTTCGAATCCCGCTTAAGGCATGTATTTTTGTAATCGTCCTTCATCGTTCACCACTCATTGATTGATTGGATATTGCTTAACGTCTCATATTTATGCAACTAGGCTAATCGAGACGAAAGGAGAGGGACGTAAGGGAGGACGCGGGGGGACAAGGGGTGGACAGGCCTGTGCTGGTCAGAACCAGCCACAAGCCCTTGGGGAGGGCAGAGGTTCCCCCACGTCGTGGTCGTCTCCGTCTGTGTCATCGGAGCCGTCCCACAGTGCCGCTTCCCGTAAGGCCATCAACCTTTTTTTTCCCCCTATGCCATCATTACTACCTGTCGATAAAGACCATGTTACACTTGTTGGCCTAAGGGGAATTGATTTATTCCCCTTAGGCCAACACCCTGCATTTCATTATCGAAAATACAAAGAAGGTTTGTTGGCCTTGGGGTAATTGATTTATTCCCCTTAGGCCAACAGCGTATATGCATCGTTTACGGTAAGGAGCGGGGCGTTGTTGGCCTTGGGGTAATTGATTTATTCCCGTTAGGCCAACAGCGTATATGCACCCCGCTCCTTACCGTAAACGATGCATATACGCTGTTGGCCTAACGGGAATAAATCAATTACCCTAAGGCCAACAAATCTTCTTTGTATTTTCCATAATGAAATGCAGGGTGTTGGCCAAAGGGGAATAAATCAATTCCCCTTAGGCCATCAACGCTTCCTGTAACATGGTCTTTATCGACAGGTAGAAATGATGGCATAGGGGGAAAAAAAAGGTTGATGGCCTTACGGGAAGCGGCACTGTGGGAAGACACCGTGTCATCCGTCCGTGTTGTCATTGCGTCGCCGTCGGGGAGGTAGTCAAAGGGAAGGGTAAAGTTTCGCGATGACGACCCAGAGCTCGCACATTAGTTTCAGGGAGATAAACTCCCCTAATCACGGGCCAAACCACGAGAAGGTTGCGAGTTGGAATTTGATGGCCCGTTCACCACTCATATCGTCTCGAATAGCCTTAGATGTTAAACAACATAAATCATTATTGTATACAAACCATTACATACACATATTTTATCGCATACAGCTAACTAATACAATTTAAATTCGTTCTAAAAACAGGTCAAAATTAGATAAATGTTTTAAAAATTTATTTAATTTATAAAGACGTGTGTCCGAATACCTCAATCTGGTAAATAATAATTACTAAATACATTAAAATAAATTGTTTGCACCCTGTTGGGTAGTAACAAACAATGCCAAACATGGTGACTACGTACGAATTGAGCTCTCAAGAGGACTCCACTTTAAATATAGTAATAATCCTTGTCAACCCCTCAGCACTGAAATAAATCTCGCAGAAAGCTTCGCACCCCTGTATCTTCTAGCCGCTAACGACACGCGAATCACCCCACCTCACTCGCACAATGAATGCAATCAGCGGTCAGGTCTCCCTCTTCTAGTCTTCTGAACCACCTGAACTAAGGAACTGTTTCATACGAGAGACGGGCTTATAGCCGAGACGCGGGGAAGTAAAATAACTTCATATTTCAAGAGGCTTCGTGGTGGACTCTCCGCATTCTGTTGGTATGGACATGCGTTTAGGCAAGTTGTTGTTCACTCGGCTGACTGACACATTTCTAAAATTTGTTTTGAAATAATTTAAAATAAATAAATTATTACTTTTCACAAATTTCGATTTTGTTAAAAAGTCTTTTTTTCTGGTTGATTATAGGACAACAATTTGAAAAATCCATGTATAGGGCTGTTCATGTATGCTTTATTGACAACTTTGCACGGTTTCATATTATACGTCGGATGCTTCCGAGCTAATAGCTATTTACTAACTGCCAAATGTGTCATATTCTTTTCTATTCTATTCTATACATTCATCAAATCCTTCCGAAAAATCATTAGGCCCTATTATGAGAAAATGTTGAGGAAAGTTGTGTCAAATTAATCTAAAATGTGGTATGTTTAAATCGAACGATAATATCACGTGTTGCCAGCGCTATAGAAGGGTTTTTCATAATTAAGGGGGGGGGGGGGGGAATTATTCCACATCGAAATTTTGAGATTTTTTTTAAAACTCGCACGATTTCAATCTACAGATAACTCATAACCATGAAATTTAAGTTGAAAATAAGAATTTTAAAAGCTATTTAAAAAAGTTTTTAAAAGTTTATCAAGTTATATTTTAAAGCGATATTTTAAGTTAGTTAACTGTGCCTCGATTCGTTAAACAATACAAAAATTGGTTTTGACGATTTTGAATTGACGCAGTGATCCAGTCACAAATACAGATAGACTTAACATCACAAATTCGTGCCATGGTAAAACTACATTCAAATTTATATCTTCCCAATAACATTCCATTGGGAACTTCTTAAAGAACAACGCCTAACATTATTTTCAAATTCGGTTACGTGTTCTATTTAGTAGGCGGACTCAAAAGAACCTTACTTAACAATATAATAACAAGAACACAACACAGGATTCAAAGTAGGGATACGAAGCTACATAAATAACAGATTGTCAAAGAGGAACACATAAATAAAATATGCATCGATATCTTTGGTGGAGGTGCCGGGTAAGCGAACAAAACATATTAAAACATTACAGCCCTCTCCCTTGACCTCAAGGGCTACAAACACATTCTGTGTTATCTTCGTCGAAGCACATTTTAAAACATATTAAACGGAGGTCATGTCCGGTGTTTAAACGTGGCACACATACAGACGGACGGACAAGTGGTGATTTTAGGGGAACTTTGCTCCATAATTAGAACAGTATTTTAGACCTCTCGCTTTATTTTTGTATTATAAATCAATCCAGAAATTAAAAATGGGATGTATTTTGTTGATTTCTGAATTGATTAGTGTTTCCCGATTATAGAAATTGAGAAATCAAGCCTATAGGCCCTGACAAAAATATTTTTAAAAATGAAGGCATACTTTCTTAGTAATAAGAAATTACTGTATAGCGCATCATTCTCAATTGTAATTGTTAGGCAGGTGGTATTGACGTTTTATTCCATGACCTGGGGCTTAACCCCAGCCAGCCTCCAGACCCAGAAGCAAAGGAATCATCCACCTTTGGTTTTGCCCGGAAACACTGTTAGATTAAAATATGTGCGACTGATGTATCGCATTACCTGCGCACTTGATGCGGAACTCAATCATAAAACATCTCCCTGTAAATTATTCATTCGTGTACTGGGTGATAAATCAAACCTCGGCCGAGCTGCGGAATGGAACTTAAAGCCCCACTTCACACGAACCGAACTTGACAGAACCATTATTAGTCTGTTACGGTGTCGGCTTCTCGGAAGGAGGCGCCCCCAGAACCCCACGCGGTTTGCCATGAGCCGGTTAATTGAAGTAATTACCGAGTGAGAAGCTGGAAGTGACAGAGCTGTTCGGGTGCGGAGGGTCACGAGGGAGAAAAACACGATTCATTCTAGGCTATTTTAGGCTTTTTATGATGCCCAGACGAAATGAACATTTGGGCGAAATAGATCACAAGCACAGGGGAGGGGGAGAGTATCCAAAATAGGAAGCGAAGCTTGTCGTTATTATATACCACGTTGGATGAAGTGGTTAACAACCCTTGGTGGAGGCGCCGGGTTCGCACAAACACCACCTTTCTTTCCCTCACGCGAATATTCTATGGATTCGTCGTAATTATATATTTTATAAAATTGAAATATTATTCATCTATTTTCTCCCTATGAATCATGTTTAGGAACTAGTAATAGACCCTATTTGATGGGAATCTCCTATGGCTTGGCAGTTTTACATGATCCTGGCATTCACATTTTGTTAAACTAAAACTACTATACTTTTTCTACTTTATTTTCCTGCAGTGTCATAAAAAAAATATTCTGTATCATCCTTGCTGAAGGGTAATGTAAAAAAAGCACCTGTCCATCGGAGGTCATGTTCGTGCTACACACTCGGAACGGACGGACGGCCAGAAAAGCGATGTAATTGGGGGAGCTCCACTCCCGATTATATATACTTACTGTGTGCTATTATTGTTACAAATTATTACATTTTTTTTATAGAGAGAGATGTAAAATTATATTACACCATTGAACAATGCATGGTTAAAACAACACAACGTACTTAGTGCCATAATTTTATTGTTTGTGATAACATAATATACGAAGTGTAATACAACTTTGAAGTTAAATTTTACAAATATTGCCATCACAAAACATTCGGCAACTAGTATTACATGTTGGCTAAATTATAGTTTATGAATGTATAAATTGTATTTAGAGTCTACCCACTCAGTTATACAACTGACTTTCAGTGGGTCAACTTCTACTAAAAAAAGTTTGAGTTAGAATTCAAAGTTTTAAAAACAAAGTTGTTATTATAGTAGGTTGGGCTATGCCCGATCTGGACCCGAGCTGTGCATATATGTTTTAGTTTTCTTCTAAGATAGTAGAGTATTACTTTACCCGGGTACGATCCTTTTCAGATAGTGAAATTTGACAAGCTAACCGTTAACCGCAGACAATTAGTGTGTTTGGATAATTAGGAAATAATCTTTCCAATGGTATGGCTATTATTTAGCAGTACTCAATCTCAAATCGCCCACGAGTTATTTAGCAGTATCGTAGAAGACCTTCAGTTAGGATTGCCGGTGACTGGGATCGAACTTACTACCTCCCGGATTCAAGTTTTGCTTTCTAGCGAAATGCTACTTCTATCGGTGTATTGGCTATACCGTAACATCATTGCACCTGTCTCGATTAACTTCGTAGCCAGTTGATATTTTGTCATCACTCCTCGTGCACTATCTTTAGCATAAGTTCAAATCCTTGGGTGTCATTGTCATTAGAATTCACTATGGCGCTTAATTAACTAAGTGCGAATTTTGTAATGTGACTTATCAATGTCAAGGACAAACTGGAAATATTGCGATGAATAAATGTTCCAGATTCATGGGTTACTTAATTTATTAACGTCTCGTACATCACCATCCTCAATCAACAAGACCGTATCACCACTAATATATCTAATTATAGCAACTTCTCAGCACCAATATAATTTTGTTATCATCTCTATCACTTGGACCATAGCCCTCACATATTAATTCTTCATTTTAACTGTTTAATAAAATTAGTCTCTTTACTATAAGATTTTATCCTCAGTGTTCGTCTGTAAGCGTATGTACACTTTAATTTGATGTTCCTCTATCGACGAAATGTGGTATTCACTTGACCTCTCCCCCCGTCCCTTGACGACCTCCCCGACGACGATGACGATTATGACAATTCACAAACGATGACAACCGCGATGAGAGATCCCCTCTTTCCTCCCCTTACCCGTAACTGGTTCTGACTAGCATGGGATTTTCTTCGCCACATCCCTTACAGGCTAGAGTGGCGCATTATGACCTAACGGTTGTCGCGCCCTTAATTCAAATAAACAAACAAACAAAAAACCTTCACCACCTCTTTTCTGAGACGGTGGAAAAGGTGTTATTTTCACATGAAACCTCGTACACCTTCAGGGCTTCATCGTTTTGGTTTGTACACCTTTGTGGACAGTGTACATGCAGAAGATTTAAGGGGGGACAGTAGTGAAATTGCTAAATTATAAAATAACAAAAAATGCTCAAATTTTATGAGAGAATTAAAAACCAAGAAATGCATGTGTTGTAGATTTTACGGAATTTGTTATGATAACAATGAAACCGGGAAACGTAATCATTGTGAGAAATTTGCATGAGTTGCACATGAATGCATTTTGAAACTAAAATTAATCAATTATAATTACCATTTCATTTCACACAACTATTTGGTTTGACTTTATCCG
>JAMZAV010011147.1:0-19028 GCA_024449915.1 Sweltsa coloradensis | reverse complement strand
TTGAAATGAATTGGTTTTTTGCAATGGGAGAACTCTATTGTTAAAAATTTTTAAAGAATTATTGTTTTGAGATGGCCCCCAAAAATTAAAAAATTTGAAAAGGGGTTTAGCCTTTGTAAATTTTTTTGGGCAAAAACAATTGCACAACAGGGCGATTCTATACTGCCCACTTTCCCCTTATAGTTAGTCGTGATGATTGACAGGGGACAGTCCCGGTTTGGTTCATAAATGATAAAAAATCCGTACCAAAAGATCCCGTTAAAGTAAATAAACTTCCTAAATCTGTCAATTTCTGCCCGTTTTGACAATGAATTGGTTATTTGACAATGGGAGAACTCTATTTTTAATAATTTTAAAGAATTTTTTGATTTTAAGATGGCCCAAAAATTTAACAAATTGATAAGGGGTTAGCCTTTGTGAATTTTTTGGCAAAAAATTGAAATGCCACAACAGGGCGATTCTACTCCCGCCCACGTCTACTCTATAGTTAGTCGTGATGTTTGACAGTGACATTTCCCGGGTTTTGGTTCATAAATAAGTAGAAATCCGTACCCAAAAAGATCCCGTTTAAAAATTTAAATAAACTTAATAAACTGATTTTGAAAACGGACCCAAAATTAAAAAATTTTGTTAAGGGGTTAGCCTTTGTGAATTTTTTGGCGAAAAATTCAACTGCACAACAGGGTGATTTTTACTACTGCACTCGTGTACTCTATAGTTAGCGTGATGATTGACAGGGGACAGTTCCCAGTTTGGTTCATAAATAAGTAAGAAATCCGTACCCAAGATCCCGCTCAAAGTTAAATAAAACTTCCGTAAATCGTCAATTTCTGTCTGATTTGACAGTAAAATTGGTTATTTGACAATGGGGAGAACCTATTGTTAATAATTTTAAAGAATATTTTTGTTTTTGAGACGGCCCCAAAAAATTTAAACAAATTTGTTAAGGGGTTAGCCTTTGTGAATTTTTTGGGGAAAAATTCAACTGCAAACGGGGCGATTCTACTACTGCCCACGTTACTCATAGTTACTGTGATGTTTGGACAGTGACAGTTCCCGGTTTGGTTCATAAATAAGTAAGAAATCCGTACCCAAAATATTCCTCTCAAATTTAATGAATTTCCCGTAAATCTGTCAATTTCTGCCCGTTTTGAAATGAATTGGTTATTTGACAATGGGAGAATCTATTGTTAATAATTTAAAAGAATTTATTGATTTTGAGACGGACCAAAATTAACAAATTTGATAAGGGTTAGCCTTGTGAATTTTTTGGAAAAAAATTCAACTGCACAACAGGGCGATTCTACTACTGCCCACGTCTACTCTATAGTTAGTCGTGATGATGACAGTGACATTTCCCCGGGTTTTGGTTCATAAATGGAAGAAATCCGTACCCAAATATCCCGTTTAAAGTTAAATAAATTTCCCGGGAAATCTGTCAATTTCTGTCCGATTGACAATGAATTGGTTTTTTGGGACAAGGAGAGAACTCTATTGTTAAAAATTTTTAAAAGAATTTATTGATTTTGAGACGGACCCAAAATTAAAAAATTTGAAAAGGGGGTTTAGCCTTTGTGAATTTTTTGCAAAAAATTCAACTGCACAACCGGGCGATTCTACTTCTGCCCACGTGTACTCAATAGTTAGTTGTTGATGTTTGGACAGTGACATTTCCCCGGGTTTTTGGTTAGAAATGAGTAAGAAATCCGTACCAAAGTTCCCTCAAAGTTATATAAACTTCCGAAATCTGTAAATTTTCTGCCCGATTGACAATAAATTTGGTTATTTGACAATAGAGAACCCCCTTGTTAATTTTTTTAAAAATTTTGTTTTTGAGACGGACCAAAATTAAAAAATTTGTTAAGGGGTTACCCTTTTGTAAATTTTTTTGGCAAAAAAATTCAACTGCACAACAGGGCGATTCTACTACTGCCCACGTCTACTCTATAGTTAGTCGTGATGATTGACAGTGACAGTTCCCGGTTTGGTTCATAAATGAGTAAGAAATCCGTACCCAAAGATCCCCCTTAAAGTTAAATAAACTTCCGTAAATCTGTCAATTTCTGTCCGATTTGACAATGAATTGGTTATTTGACAATGGGAGAACTCTATTGTTAATAATTTTAAAGAATTTATTGATTTTGAGATGGACCCAAAATTAACAAATTTGATAAGGGGTTAGCCTTTGTGAATTTTTTGGCAAAAAATTCAACTGCACAACAGGGCGATTCTACTACTGCCCACGTCTACTCTATAGTTAGTCGTGATGATTGACAGTGACAGTTCCCGGTTTGGTTCATAAATGAGTAAGAAATCCGTACCAAATCCGCTAAGTAATAAACTCCGAAATCTGTCATTTCGTCCGATTGACAATGAATTGGTATTTACAATAGAACTCTTTAATAATTAGAATTTATTGATTTTGAGATGGACCCAAAATTAACAAATTTGATAAGGGGTTAGCCTTTGTGAATTTTTTGGCAAAAAATTCAACTGCACAACAGGGCGATTCTACTACTGCACACGTGTACTCTATAGTTAGTCGTGATGATTGACAGTGACAGTTCCCGGTTTGGTTCATAAATAAGTAAGAAATCCGTACCCAAAGATCCCGCTCAAAGTTAAATAAACTTCCAGAAATCTGTCAATTTCTGTCTGATTTGACAGTAAATTGGTTATTTGACAATGGGAGAACTCTATTGTTAATAATAATATAATAATAATAATATTTTATATATATTTATTTATATTTTGAGACGGACCCAAAATTAACAAATTTGTTAAGGGGTTAGCCTTTGTGAATTTTTTGGCGAAAAATTCAACTGCACAACAGGGCGATTCTACTACTGCACACGTGTACTCTATAGTTAGTCGTGATGATTGACAGTGACAGTTCCCGGTTTGGTTCATAAATAAGTAAGAAATCCGTACCCAAAGATCCCGCTTAAAGTAAAATAAACTTCCGTAAATCTGTCAATTTCTGTCTGATTTGACAATGAATTGGTTATTTGACAATGGGAGAACTCTATTGTTAATAATTTTAAAGAATATATTGATTTTGAGACGGACCCAAAATTAACAAATTTGATAAGGGGTTAGCCTTTGTGAATTTTTTGGCAAAAAATTCAACTGCAAAACAGGGCGATTCTACTTCTCCCCGTTACTCTATTTTTATTGTGTTTATTGCAGTACAGTTCCCGTTTTGGTTTAAATGGGGAAGAATCCGTACCCAAAAGGGTTCCCGCTTAAAGTTATTTAAATTTCCGTAAATCTGTCAATTTCTGTCTGTTTGAAAATGAATTTGGGTTTTATTTGAAAATGGGAGACTCTATTGTTAATAATTTTAAAAAATTTATTTTTTTTGAGATGGCCCCAAAAATTAACAAATTTGTGAATTTTTTGGGGAAAAAAATTCGCTGCACACAGGGCATTCTACTACTGCCTACTCACTGTTATTAGTCGTGTTTTGACTGGACAGTTCCCTTTTTTGGTTCAAAAATAAGTAAACATCCGTCCCAAAACCCCGCTAAATTTTTAAAAAAATTTTCCGTAAACTGTCAATTTCTGTCCGATTTGACATTGAATTGGTTTTTTGACAATGAAAAACCCCCTTGTTAAAAATTTTTGTAGTTAATTGATTTTGAGAGGGCCCCAAAAATTAACAATTTGTTAAGGGGGTTACCCTTTTTGTGAATTTTTTGGCAAAAAATTCAACTGCACAACAGGGCGATTCTCTACGCACTCGGACTCTATAGTTGCGTGTGATTGACAGTGACAGTTCCCGGTTTGGTTCATAAAAAAGTAAGAAATCTTCCCCAAAGATCCCCTAAAGTTAAATAATTTCCGTTAATCTGTCAATTTCTGTCCGATTTGTCAATAATTTGGGTTATTTGAAAATGGAAACTCTAATTTAAAAAATTTAAAAAATTTATTGATTTTGAGACGGCCCAAATTAACAAATTTGATAAAGGGGTTCCTTTTGGGTTTTTTTTTGGCGAAAAAATTCACTGCACAAGGGGCGATTCTAAAACTGCCCCTTATCTATAGTTAGTTGTGATGTTTGACAGTGACTTTCCCCGGGTTTGGTTCATAAATAATAAGAAATCTCTACCAAAGATCCCCTTAAAGTAAAATAAACTTCCGAAATCGTCATTTCGTCTGATTGACAGTAAATTGTTTATTTGCCCAAGGGGAAAAACTCTATTGTTAATAATTTTTAAAAAATAATATATTGATTTTAAAACGGCCCCAAAAATTAAAAAATTTGTTAAGGGGTTGCCTTTGTTGAAATTTTGGAAAAAAATTAAACCCTGCCAACAGGGCGTTTCTACTACTGCCTACTCTACTGATAGTTAGTCGTGATAATTGACAGTGACATTCCCGTTTGGTTCATAAATAATGAGAAATCCGTACCCAAAGACCCCGCTCGGTAAATAAACTTCCGAAAATCTGTCAATTTCTGTCCGATTTGACACTGAATTGGTTATTTGACAATGGGGGAACCCCTTTTAATAATTTTGTAGAAATATTGATTTTAGACGGACCCAAATTAACAATTTGTTAAGGGGTTTAGCCTTGTAAATTTTTTTTGCGAAAATTAAACTGCACAACAGGGCGATTCTACTACTGCACAGTGTACTCTATAGTTAGCCCCGTGATATTGACAGTGACATTTCCCCGGGTTTGGTTCAAAAATAAGAAAAAAAAATCCGTCCCCAAAAGATCCCGCTCAAAGTTTAAATAAACTTCCAAAAATCTGTCAATTTCTGTCCGATTTGCAATGAATTGGTTTTTGACAAAAGAGAACCCCCTTTGTTAATAATTTTGTAGAAAAATTGATTTTGAAGGCCCAAACATTAAAAAAAATTTTTTAAAGGGGTTTACCCTTTTGTGAATTTTTTGGGAAAAATTAAAACTGCAAAAACAGGGCGATTCTACTATTTCACACGTGTCTCTAAGTTAGTCGTGATGATTGCAGTGACAGTTCCCGGTTTGGTTATAAAAATAAAAAACCCGTCCCCAAAGATCCCGCTTTAAAATAAAAAAAACTTCCGTAAATCTGTAAATTCTGCTGATTTGACAGAAAATTGGTTATTTGACAAGGGGGAAAAACCTATTTTTAAATAATTTTAAAAATATATTGATTTTGAGACGGCCCCAAAATTAAAAAATTTGATAAGGGGTTAGCCTTTGTGTTTTTTTTGGGGAAAATTTAACTGCACAACAGGGCATTCTACTATTTGCCCACTTTTTTCTCTATAGTAATTTGGAGATTGACATGACATTTTCCCGGGTTTGGGTTTCATAAATAAGTAAGAAATCCGTCCCAATATTCCTCTCAAATTTAAAATAAACTTCCGTAAATCGTCAATTTCTGTCCGTTTTGCAATAAATTGGTTTTTTGACAAGGGAGAACCTAGTGTTTATAATTTAAAAAAATTTATTATTTTGAGAGGGCCCCAAAAATTAACAAATTTGATAAGGGGTTAGCCTTTGTAATATTTTGGAAAAAATTCAACTGCAAAACAGGCGATTCTCTACGCCCACGTCTACTCTATAGTTAGTCGTGATAATTGACTGTGACAGTTCCCGGTTTGGGGTTCAAAAATATAAGAAATCCGTACCCAAAGTCCCGCTCAAAGGTAAAAAACTTCCGTAAATCTGTCCATTTCGTCCGTTTTTGACAATGAATTGGGGTTATTTAAATGAAAAAGAACCCCCTTTTTAATATTTTGTAAAATATTGATTTTGAGACGGCCCAAAAATTAAAAAAATTTGATAAGGGGTTACCTTTGTAAATTTTTTTGGGGGAAAAATTAAACGCCAACAGGGCGATTCTACTATGCCCACGTGTATTTTAAAATTTTTTAGTTGTGATATTGACAGTGACAGTTCCCGGTTTGGTTCATAAATAAGTAAAAAATCCTCCCCAAAATATTCCTCTCAAATTTAAATAAATTCCTAAATCGTCATTTCGTCCGATTTGAAAATAAATTGGTTATTTGTCAATGGGAAACTCTATTTTTTAAAAATTTTTAAAATTTATTGATTTTGAGACGGCCCAAAAAATTAACAAATTTGATAAGGGATTTTTGCAAAAAATTAAAACTGCAAAACAGGGCGATTCTACTTCTCCCCATGTACCTATAGTTATTTGTGAGATTGACAGTGCATTTTTCCCTTTTTTGGTTCAAAAATATAAGAAACCCGTACCCAAAGTTCCGCTTAAAGTTTTTAAATTTCCCGAATTTTCTGTCAATTTCTGTCCGTTTGCAATAAATTGTTTTTTGAAAATGGGAAAACCTATTGTTAAAATTTTTTAAGAATTATTGATTTTGGACGGCCCAAAATTAACAAATTTGAAAAAGGGGTTACCCTTTGTAAATTTTTTTGAAAAAAATTAAAAACTCCCAAAACAGGGGATTCTACTTCTGCCCCTGTATCTTAGTTGTTGTGATGTTGACATACAGTTCCCGTTTTGGTTTTAAAAATGAGTAAAAAATCCGTACCCAAAATTCCCCCGTTTAAAGTTATTTAAAACTTCCGAAAATCTTCAATTTTCTGTCTGATTTGACAATAAATTTGGGTTTTTGCAATGGAGAACCTATTGTTAATATTTTAAAAGAATTTTTTGATTTTGAGATGGACCCAAAAATTAACAAATTTGTGAATTTTTTGGGCAAAAATTCAGCTCACACAGGGCGATTCTACTACTGCCCTACGTCTACGTATATTTAGCTGATGATTGCTGTGACAGTTCCCGTTTTTGGTTCATAAAAAAGTAAGAACCCGTCCCCAAAATCCCGTCAAAGTTAAAAAAACTTCGAATCTTCAATTTCTGTCCCCCCGATTTCATTTAAATTGGGTTTTTTGACAATGAGAGACTCCCTTGTTAATATTTTGTAGTATATTTTTGTTTTTTGAGACGGCCCAAAAAATTAACAAATTTGTTAAGGGTTTACCCTTTTTGTGAATTTTTTTGGCGAAAAATTCAACTGCACAACGGGGCGATTCTACTACTGCACTCGTGTACTCTATATTGTCGTGATGATTACAGTGCAGTTCCCGTTTGGTTCAAAAATAAAAAAAGAAATCGGACCCAAAAATCCCGAAATTAAAAAACTTCCTTTAATCTGTAAATTTCTTCCGTTTGACAATGAATTGGTTATTTGACAAGGGGAAACTCTATGTAATATTTAAAAAAAGAATTTATTGTTTGAGACGGCCCAAAAATTAAAAATTTTGATGGGGTTACCCCTTTGGGAAATTTTTTGGCGAAAAATTCAACTCAAAACGGGGCGTTTCTAAAACTCCCCACGTGTATTTCTATAGTTAGTTGTGATGTTTTGACAGTGCCCTTTCCCCTTTTTGGGTTTCAAAAAAATAAGTAAGAAACCCCTACCCAAAGACCCCCGTTTAAAGAAAAGAATAAACTTCCGTAAATTTTGTAAATTTTTTTTTCTTAAATTTGAAAATTAGGATTTTTTCTCTTAAAATCGCCTCTCCCCGGGGGCCCCAAAAGGGAACGACGACTGAAAAAAACTGGGGCGCTTAAACCCGGGTTAGGTCATATTGCGCCGCCTGTGAATGAAAAAAATGAAAGATTTGGAATGCGGTATTGTGTTTGATTAGATTGTTTTCAAGTGTATAAAAAAACAAAATAAATTGATGATGAAAAAAAGTAATAGCAAAAAAAAAGTTAGTATGAAAATGAAAATAAAGGGAAAAGAAACAAATGTTTTAAGATGTAAATTTAAAAATTTTGTTAAAAGATTACAATGGATGAGAAATTTCGAATTTTTGAAAACCCCGGTAAATTTTGGACAGTAAATTGTTTTTTTGGAAAATTGGGAAAAACTCTATTGTTAAAAATTTTTTAAAAATATATTGTTTTTGGAGACGGGGCCCCAAAAAAAAACCCAAATTTTTTAAGGGCCTTTGTGAATTTTTTGACGAAAAAAATTCAACTGCACAACAGGGCGATTTTACTACTCCCTACGCCCAAACTGATAGTTACCCCCGTAAATAATTGACAGGGGCCCATTTCCCCGGGTTTTGGTTTCATAAAAAAGTGAAAAATCCGTCCCCAAAGACCCCGCTAAAAGTAAAAAAAATTTCCCGTAAATCTTTCAATTTTTGCCCGTTTTTGACACGGGAAATTTTTTATTTGACAATGAGAGAACTCCTTTTTTTTAAAAATTTGGGAGAAAAAAATTGATTTGAGAGGGCCCCCAAAAATTAAACAAATTTTTTTAAGGGGTTACCTTTGTAAATTTTTTTGGGGCAAAAAATTAAAAATGAAAAAAGGGCGATTTTTACTACTGCACACGTGAAACTCATATTAGTCGTTTTGATTGAAAATTGACGTTCCCGGTTTGGTTCATAAATAAGAAAACCCGTACCCAAAGATCCCGCTAAAATTTAAATTTAAAATTTCCCAAAGAAATCTGTCAATTTTTTCCCGATTTGAAAATAAATTGGGTTAAATTTTGAAAAAAAAGAAAAACTCCCTTTTTAAATTTAATTTTTGTAGAATATATTGATTTTGGGGGAACGGCCCCCAACATTAAAAAATTTTTTAAAGGGGGTTTTACCTTGGGGGAATTTTTTTTGGCGAAAAATTCAACTGCAAACGGGGGAATTTACACTGCAAAATTTGGTACTCTTATTTAGTCGTGTAATTGGGAAAAGTGACATTCCCCGGGTTTTGGTTCATAAAAATAAAAAATCCGTCCCAAAAAGATCCCGTTTAAAAGAAAAATAAATTTTTCCGTAAATTTTCCCAATTTTTGTCTGATTTGACAGTAAATGGTTTTTTTAAACAATGGGAGAACTCTATTGTTAAATTTTTAAAGAATAATTGATTTTGAAAACGGCCCCAAAATTAAAAAATTTTGGAAAAGGGGGTTTAAACCCTTTTGTTTTTTTTTTGGGGGAAAAAATTAAACTGCAAAAACGGGGCCCGATTCTACTCTCCCCACGTGTACTCTATAGTAAGTTGTGTTTGTTTTGACAGGACATTTCCCCGGTTTGGTTCAAAAATAAGAAAAAATCCGTCCCCAAAATATTCCTCTAAAATTTAAATAAACTTCCGTAAATCTTTTCCAATTTCTGTCCGATTTGACAATGAATTGGTTATTTGACAATGGGAAAAAACTCTAGTGTTTATAATTTAAAAAAATTTATTGATTTTGAAAACCCCCAAAATTAAAAAATTTGATAAGGGGTTACCCTTTTGGGGAATATTTTGGAAAAAAATTCAACTGCCCCAACGGGGCGATTCTACTACTGCCCACGTCTACTCTATGGGTTAGTCGTGAAAATTTGGGAACTGTGACATTTCCCGGGTTTTGGTTCAAAAATAAGTAAGAAATCCCGTACCCAAAGTTTCCCGCGAAAAAGTTAAATAAACTTCCGTAAATCTGTAATTTCTGCCCCGTTTGACACTAAATTTGGTTATTTGAAAATGAGAGAATTCCCTTGTTAAAAATTTTTGGGTAGAATATTTTGGGATTTTGAACGGCCCCAAAAAATTAAACAAATTTTTTTAAAGGGGAAAAGCCTTTGTAAAATTTTTTGGCGAAAAAATTCAACTGCAAAAACCGGGCGTTTTTAAACACTGCACAGGGTTTACGCTAATTAGCCCCGTGATGATTGACAGGACATTTCCCCGGGTTTTGGGTTTTCATAAATAAGTAAGAAATCCGTCCCAAAAGGACCCCCGCCAAATTTAAATAAATTTCCCAGAAATCTGTCAATTTCTGTCCGATTTGAAAATAAATTGGTTATTTACAATAAGAGAACTCCCTTGTTAAAAATTTTTTGTGAATATTTTGATTTTGAGAGGGGGACCCAAAATTAACAAATTTGTTAAGGGGTTACCTTTGGGGGAATTTTTTGGCAAAAAATTCAACTGCACAACAGGGCGTTTTCACTACTGCCCCAGTGTACTCTATATTTAGTCGTTATGATTGACAGTACATTTCCCCCGGTTTGGTTCATAAATGAGTAAAAAAAACCCGTACACAAAGATACCCCCTTTAAATTTTAAAAAAACTTCCTTAAAATCTGTAAATTTTCTGTCCGATTTAAACAATAAATTTGGGTTTTTATTTGAAAAATGGGGAGAATCTATTTTTTTAAAAATTTTTTTAAAAGGGGGGGGAAAAAATTTAAAAAAAGGGATTTTGAGAGGGGGCCCAAAATTAAAAAATTTTAAAAAGGGGGGTTGGGCCTTTTTGGAATTTTTTGCAAAAATTCAACTGCAAAACCCAAGGCGATTCTTTTTGGGGGGCCCAGTGTACTCTATAGTTAGTTGTGTTTGTTTTGACAGTGACATTTTTCCCTTTTTTGGTTATAAATAGTAAGAAATCCGTCCCCAAAGTTCCCGCTTAAAGTTATTTAATTTTCCCGAAATTTCTGTCAATTTCTGTTGTTTTGACAATAAAATTGGTTTTTTTGCCCAATGGGGAGAACTCTTTTGTTAAAAATTTTTAAAAATTTATTGATTTTGAGATGGACCAAAATTAAAAAAATTTGAAAAGGGTTAGCCTTTTGGAATTTTTGGAAAAAAAAATTAAAAACTGCAAAAAACAGGGCGATTCTACTATTTGCCTACGTTTACTGTATAGTTAGCCCTTTATAATTGACTGTGACATTTCCCCGGTTTTGGGTTTCAAAAATTGTAAAAAAATCCGTCCCCCAAAGATCCCGCTAAAATTTTAAAAAAAATTTCCCGGGGAAATCTGTAAATTTCTGTCCGATTCGCCCAATGAATTGGTTATTTGAAAAGGGGAAAAACTCAAATTGTTAAAAATTTTTAAAGAAATATTGTTTTGAGACGGACCCAAAATTAAAAAATTTGAAAAGGGGGTTACCCTTTTTGGTAAATTTTTGGGAAAAATTAAAATGCACAACGGGGCAAATTTTTACTATCCCCATTTGTACTCTATAGTAAGTTGTGATGATTGGGAAAATGACGTTCCCCGGTTTTTGGTTTCATAAATAATAAAAAATCCGTACCCAAAGACCCCCCTTTAAGTAAAATAAACTTCCGTAAATCTGTCAATTTCTGTCTGTTTTGACAGAAAATTTGGTTTATTTGACAAGGGGAAAGAACTCTATTGTTAAAAATTTTAAAAAAATATTTTGATTTTGAGACGGCCCCCAAAAATTAACAAATTTTTTTTGGGTTTACCCTTTTGTGAATATTTTGGGAAAAAAAAAATTCCCAACTGCACAACGGGGCGATTCTACTACGCCTAGTCTACGGGTATGTTAGTCGGGGAAAAATTGACAGGGGACATTTCCCCGGGTTTTGGGTTTTCTAAAAAAGAAAAGGAAATCCGTACCCAAGACCCCGCTCAAAGTTAAAAAAACCTTCCGTAAATCTGCAATTTCGTCCGTTTAAACAATAAATTTGGTTATTTGCCCCTTTAAAGAGAACCCCCTTGTTAATAATTTTGTAAAAATATATTGTTTTTGAGACGGAAACCCAAAAATTTAAAAATTTGAAAAGGGGGTTTAAACCCTTTTGTAAATTTTTTTGGGCGAAAAATTCCTGCCAAACGGGGCCCGATTCTACTACTGCACCGTGTATTCTTTTATTTTAGTCGTGATGTTTGGACAGTGTTTGTTCCGGGGGGGTTTATAAATAAGTAAAAAATCCGCCCCCCCAAAAAGATCCCGTCAAAGTTAAAAAAAATTTCCGAAATCTGTAAATTTTCTGTCCGATTTTTGACAATAAATTTGGTTTTTTGAAAAAAAGAGAAACTCCCTTTTTAAAAATTTTTTGTAGAATATATTGTTTTTTAAAAAGGGGCCCCAAAAAATTAAACAAATTTTTTAAGGGGGGTTTTAGCCTTTGTGAATTTTTTGGCCCAAAAAATTTCAACTGCAAAACGGGGCGTTTTCCTACTACTCCCACACTTGTACTCTATATTTAGTCTGGGGTTTTGATAGTGACATTTTCCCGGGTTTTTGGTTTCTTTAAAAAAGGAAAAAAATCCGTACCCAAAGATCCCCCCTTAAAGTAAAAAAAAAATTTCCGTAAATTTTCAATTTCTGTCTGATTTGACAGTAAATTGGTTTTTTAAAAATGGGAGAAACTCTATTTTAAAAATTTTTAAAAATTTTATTGATTTTGAGCCCCGGGACCCAAAATTAACAAATTTTTTTAAGGGGGTTTAGCTTTTGTGAATTTTTTTGGGGAAAAATTAAAATGCAAAAAAAAAACCCCCCAGGGGGGGGGGTTTTTTTTTTCTACTACTGCCCACGTGTACTGTTATAGTTAGTCGTGAAAATTGACAGTGACATTTTCCGGGTTTTGGTTCAAAATTTAATTTAAGAAATCCGTACCCAAAGTTTCCCCGCTAAAAATTAAATAAATTTCCCAGAAATCTTTAAATTTCTGTCCGATTTGACAATAAAATTTGGGTTTTTGACAATAAGAAACACCCTTTTTTAAAAATTTTGTAGAATATTTTGATTTTAAAAACGGACCCAAAATTAACAAATTTTGTTAAGGGGTTAGCCTTTGTAAATTTTTTTGGCGAAAAATTCAACTGCAAAAACAGGGCGATTCTACTACTGCACACGTGTACTCTATAGTTAGTCGTGATGATTGAAGGACATTTCCCCGGGTTTTGGTTCAAAAAATTAAGAAAATCTGTCCCCAAAAGATCCCGTTTAAAGGGTTAAAAAAAAAACTTCCGTAAATCTGTAAATTTTTTTTTTTTTTCTGTCTGTTTTAAACGGGAAAGGGGTTTTTGAAAATGGGAGAACTCTATGTTAAAAATTTTAAAAAATATATTGTTTTTGAGGCCCGGCCCCAAAATTAACAAATTTTTTAAAAGGGGTTGCTTTGTGTTTTTTTGGGGGAAAAATTAAAACGGCACAACAGGGCAAATTCTACTACGGGCCCACGTTACTCTATATTTTATTTGTGTGATTGTCAGTGACAGTTCCCGGTTTGGTTCAAAAAAAAGAAAGGGAAATCCGTACCCAAAGACCCCGTTTAAAAAGTAAAAAAAATTTTCCGAAAAAAAAAATCTGTAAAATTTCTGTCTGATTTGACAAAAATTGGTTTTTTGACAATGGGAGAACTCTATTTTTTAAAAATTTTTAAAATAAAAATATTGTTTTTGAGACGGCCCAAAAATTAAAAAAATTTGTTAAGGGGTTAGCCTTTGTAAATTTTTTTTGCCGAAAAATTCAACTGCACAACAGGGCGTTTTCTCTACTCCCACTCGTTTTCTTTGTTAGTCTTTATGATTGACATTTGACAGTTCCCGTTTTGGTTTCCCAAAAATTTTAGTAAGAAACCCCGTACCCAAAACCCCGTTTAAAATTTTAAATAAACTTCCGTAATCTGTCAATTTCTTTCCGTTTGACAATGAATTGGTTTTTTGACAAGGGGAAAGAACTCTCCGTTAAAAATTTTTAAAAAAATTTTATTGTTTTAAAATGGACCCAAAATTAAAAAAATTTTTGATAAGGGTTGCCTTTGTAAATTTTTTTGGGAAAAAAAATTAAAACGGCAAAAACGGGGGTTTCTACTACTGCCCCTCTACTCTTAGAAAAGTCTGATGATTGCCCGGGTGACATTTTCCGACAAGTTCTGACAATGGGTTTTTCCCTTAATTGCCCAAAAAACCCAATTTTCATTGTCAAATTTCGGACAAAAATTGAAAGTTTTAGGGAAGTTTATTTTAACTTTGGGGGCCGGGGATTTTTTGGGTACGGATTTTCTTACTTTTTTATGAACCAAACCGGGGAACGGGTCACTGTCAATAATCCGACAAACCCTTAAAAGAGTACACAAAGGCATTTAGTAGAATCCCCCTTTTTGGCAGTTGAATTTTTCAAAAAAAAATTTCAAAAAGGGGCTTCCCCCTTTAAACAAATTTTTTTAAATTTTGGGGCCCGCTAAAAATCAATATTTTCTAAAAAATTTATTAACAAGGGGGGGTTCTCTCATTTTTAAAAAAAAAAATTTTTAGTGTCAAATGGAAGAAATTGACAAAATTTAGGGAAATTTAATTTAAAACTTTGAGCGGGATCTTTGGGTACGGATTTTTTTACTTATTTTAAACCCAAAAACCGGGAACGGTAAACAGTCAATTATCAGGGATTTAAAAAAAATCAGTGACGTAGGCATTGGGAAGAATCGCCCTTTTTGGGGCAGTTAAAATTTTTTCCCAAAAATATTCAAAAAAGGCCTTAACAAATTTTTTTAATTTTTGGTTCCGTCTCAAAATTCAATATTTTTTTTAAAAAATTATTAACAATAGATTCTCCCTTTGTCAAAAAAACCAATTCATTGTAAAATTGGGAAAACAAAATTGACAGTTTTTACGGGAACTTTAAATAACTTTAAGCGGGAACTTTGGGTACGGATTCTTACTCATTTATAACCAAACCGGAAATGTCACTGTCACACACACTAATATAAGTACACGTGGCAGAAGTAAATCGCCTGTTGTGCAGTTGAATTTTTTTCAAAAAAATTCACAAAGGCTAACCCCTTATCAAATTTGTTAATTTTGGTCCGTCTCAAAATCAATAAATTCTTAAAAATTATTAACAATAGAGTTCTCCCATTGTCAAATAACCAATTCATTGTCAAATCGGACAGAAATTGACAGATTTACAGAAGTTATTTAATTTTAAGCGGGATCTTTGGGTACAGATTTCTTACTCATTTATGAACCAAACCGGAAACTGTCACTGTCAATCATCACAACTAACTATAGAGTACACGTGGGCAGTAGTAGAATCGCCCTGTTGTGCAGTTGAATTTTTCCCCCAAAAATTCACAAAGGCTAACCCCTTAACAAATTGTTAATTTTGGGTCCGTCTCAAAATCAATATATTCTTTAAAATTATTTACAAAGGAGTTCTCCCATTGTCAGAACTTGTGGGAACTGTCACTGTCAATCATCACGACTAACTATAGAGTAGACGTGGGCAGTAGTAGAATCGCCCTGTTGTGCAGTTGAATTTTTTGCCAAAAAATTCACAAAGGCTAACCCCTTATCAAATTTGTTAATTTTTGGTCCGTCTCAAAATCAATAAATTCTTTTAAATTATTAACACTAGAGTTCTCCCATTGTCAAATAACCAATTCATTGTCAAATCGGACAGAAATTGACAGATTTACGGAAGTTTATTTAAATTTGAGAGGAATATTTGGGTACGGATTTCTTACTTATTTATGAACCAAACCGGGAACTGTCACTGTCAATTATCACGACTAACTATACAGTAGACGTAGGCAGTAGTAGAATCGCCCTGTTGTGCAGTTGAATTTTTCGCCAAAAAATTCACAAAGGCTAACCCCTTAACAAATTTGTTAATTTTGGGTCCGTCTCAAATCAATATATTCTTTAAAATTATTAACACTAGAGTTCTCCCATTGTCAAATAACCAATTCATTGTCAAATCCGACAGAAATTGACAGATTTACGGAAGTTTATTTAACTTTGAGCGGATTCTTTGGGTACGGATTCTATCTTATTCTGAACCAACGGGAACTCGTCCACTGTCATCATCACGACTAACTATAGAAGTACACAATGCAGTAGTAGAATCGCCTGTTGTGCAGTTAATTTTGGCCAAAAACATTCACAAAGGCTAACCCCTTAACAAATTGTTAATTTTCGGTCGTCTCAAAATCAAATATATTCTACAAAATTATTAACAGGGAGTTTCTCTCATTGTAAAAATAACCAATTCATGTCAAATCAGACAGAAATTGACATATTTACGGAAGTTTAATAACTTTAAGCGGGAACTTTGGGTACGGATTTCTTACTCATTTATACCAAACCGGGAACTGTCACTGTCAATCATCACAACTAACTATAGAGTACACGTGGGCAAAAAGTAGAATCGCCCTGTTGTGCAGTTGAATTTATTGCAAAAAATTCACAAAGGGCCCTAACCCCTTATCAAATTTGTTAATTTGGGTCCGTCTCAAAATCAATAAATTCTTTAAAATTATTAACAATAGAGTTCTCCCATTGTCAAAATAACCAATTACTTGTCAAAAATCGAACAGAAATTGACAGATTACGGAAGTTTTTTTTTAATTTTAAGCGGGATCTTTGGGTACGGATTTCTTACTCATTTATAAAACCCAAAACCCGGGGAAACTGTCACTGTCAATCATCACGACTAATATAGAGTAGACGTGGGCAGATAGTTAGAATCGCCCTGTTGTGCAGTTGAATTTTTGCCAAAAAAAATTCACAAAGGCTAACCCTTATCAAATTTGTTAATTTGGGGTCCATCTCACAATCAATAAATATCTTTAAAATTATTAACAATAGAGTTCTCCCATTGTCAAATAACCAATCATTGTCACAAATCGGACAGAAATTGACAGATTTACGGTAGTTATTTAACTTTGAGCGGGATCTTTGGGTACGGATTTCTTACTTATTTTAGAACCAAAACCGGGAACTGTCACAGTCAATTATCACGACTAACTATCAGTAAGACGATAGGCAGTAGTAGAATCGCCTGTTGTGCAGTTGAATTTTTTGCCAAAATATTCACAAATGCTTACCCCTTAACAAATTTGTTAATTTTGGGTCCGTCTCAAAATCAATATATTGTTTTAAAATAGTTAACATAGAGTTCTCCTTTGTCAAATAACCAATTCATTGTCAAATCGGACAGAAATTGACAGATTTTACGGAAGTTTATTTAATTTTAAGCGGGAACTTTGGGTACGGATTTCTTACTCATTTATGAACCAAACCGGGAACTGTCACTGTCAATCATCACAACTAACTATAGAGTACACGTGGGCGAGAAGTAGAATGACCTGTTGTGCAGTTTGAATTTTTTGCAAAAAAATTCACAAAGGCAACCCCTTATCAAATTTGTAATTTTGGGTCCGTCTCAAAATCAATAAATTCTTAAAAATTATAACAATAGAGTTTCCCATTGTCAAATAACCAATTCATTGTCAAATCGGACAGAAATTGACAGATTTACGGAAGTTTATTTAATTTGTAGCGGATCTTTGGTACGGATTTCTTACTCATTATGAACCAAACCGGGAACTTCACTGTCAATCATCACGACTAACTATAGAGTAGACGTGGGCAGTAGTAGAATCGCCCTGTTGTGCAGTTGAATTTTTTGCCAAAAAATTCACAAAGGCTAACCCCTTAATCAAATTTGTTAATTTTGGTCCATCTCAAATCAATAATTTTTAAAATATTAACAATAGAGTTCTCCATTGTCAAATAACCAATTCATTGTCCAAATCGGACAGAAATTGACAATTTACGGAAGTTAAATAACTTTAAGCGGAACTTTGGGTACGGATTTCTTACTCCATTTATAACTAAACCGGGAACTGTCACATCATAATCTCAAACTAACTATAGAGTACCCGTGGCAGAAGTAGAAATCGCCTGTGTGCAATTGAATTTTTTCGCAAAAAAATTCACAAAGGCTGAACCCCTTACGAAATTTGTTAATTTTAGGGCTGTCTCAAAATCAAAATTCTAAAATTATACAATAGAGTTCCCATTGTCAAATAACTAATTCATTGTCAAATCGGACAGAAATTGACAGATTTACGGAACTTTATTTAATTTTAAGCGGGATCTTTGGGTACGGATTTCTTACTTATTTATGAACCAAACCGGGAACTGTCACTGTCAATCATCACGACTAACTATAGAGTAGACGTGGGCAGTAGTAGAATCGCCCTGTTGTGCAGTTGAATTTTTTTTTTTTCCCTTATCAAATTTGTTAATTTTGGGTCCATCTCAAAATCAATAAATTCTTAAAAATTATTAACAATAGAGTTCTCCCATTGTCAAATAACCAATTCATTGTCAAATCGGACAGAAATTGACAGATTTACGGAAGTTTATTTAACTTTGAGCGGGATCTTTGGGTACGGATTTCTTACTTATTTATGAACCAAACCGGGAACTGTCACTGTCAATCATCACGACTAACTATAGAGTACACGTGTGCAGTAGTAGAATCGCCCTGTTGTGCAGTTGAATTTTCGCCAAAAATTCACAAAGCCCTTACAAATTTGTTAATTTTGGGTCCATCTCAAAATCAATATAATTCTACAAAATTATTAAGAAGGGAGTTCTCTCATTGTCAAAATAACCAATTCATTGTCAAATCGGACAGAAATTGACAGATTTACGGAAGTTTATTTAACTTTGAGCGGGATCTTTGGGTACGGATTTCTTACTTATTTATGAACCAAACCGGGAACTGTCACTGTCAATTATCACGACTAACTATACAGTAGACGTAGGCAGTAGTAGAATCGCCCTGTTGTGCAGTTGAATTTTTTGCCAAAATATTCACAAAGGCTAACCCCTTAACAAATTTGTTAATTTTGGGTCCGTCTCAAAATCAATATATTCTTTAAAATTATTAACAATAGAGTTCTCCCATTGTCAAATAACCAATTTACTGTCAAATCAGACAGAAATTGACAGATTTACGGAAGTTTATTTAACTTTGAGCGGGATCTTTGGGTACGGATTTCTTACTCATTTATAAACCGAACCGGGAACTGTCACTGTCAATCATCACGACTAACTATAGAGTAGACGTGGGCAGTAGTAGAATCGCCCTGTTGTGCAGTTGAATTTTTCCCCAAAAAATTCACAAAGGCTAACCCCTTAACAAATTTGTTAATTTTGGGTCCGTCTCAAAATCAATATATTCTTTCAAATTATTATTAATAGAGTTCTCCCATTGTCAAATAACCAATTTACTGTCAAATCAGACAGAAATTGACAGATTTACGGAAGTTTATTTTACTTTAAGCGGGATCTTTGGGTACGGATTTCTTACTTATTTATGAACCAAACCGGGAACTGTCACTGTCAATCATCACGACTAACTATAGAGTACACGTGTGCAGTAGTAGAATCCGCCCGCTTCGTGCAGTTCGAATTTTTCCCCAAAAAATTCACAAAGGCTAACCCCTTAACAAATTTGTTAATTTTGGGTCCGTCTCAAATCAATTATTC
>JAMZAV010011146.1:0-21365 GCA_024449915.1 Sweltsa coloradensis | reverse complement strand
TGCAAGGAATGTTATGTGGTATTATTTCTAGGATTGCGGTTCCAGGTTTTGGTTTCGGTTCCGGTTCCGGTTCCGGGTAGTAAAGTACCCGATTTTTCGGTTCCGGTTCGGTTCCGGTTTCGGTTTTATCAAAATATGAATAAAAATGTTAATTTATGGATTACTGAGATTATCCACTTGACAACTGAACAGGCCTATGTAAAAACATATAAATATCTACAAAATTGACAAATAATAGAAGTCTTTACGTGTATTACTTGATTATGAATGATAACACAAAATATTTACGTAACAGGACTAAAATATCTATAAAAGTCCAGCGCCGTTGCTGCATCGTGTGTTAGCCCATAAGCGTAATGAGTGCGAGAGAGATAGCTGCGGGGCGATGTAACTCGTCATAGCCAAGGCCGGCTGGCTGAGAGGCGGGCCGGGGCGTGCGCACATCGATGCGCGTACGATCCACTTCACAGCTGACTGTTGACGGGTGGGGAGGGTGGGGAAGGTCGACTGAGAGGTGAGAGGGGACATGCGCCGAACCAAGTGCGCGCTCGATCCACCTGGACCGGCTGACTGTTCAAGTTGAAAACCTTCTACTGGCGAGAAGTCGTGACTTGCGCGCGCGATTCAAATACCCGAAACCGAACCGAAGTCGGTTCCAAATTGTCGCGCTTCGGTTCGGGTATTAAATACCCGAACCGACCCGAAATTTCGGGTACCCGCACACCCCTATATTTTTCTTATTCAAAAGGATAGTGGAGAAAAAGGATAGTGTGGAAAAAAAGTGTAACAAAGGAGAAATGTGGTGGAAAGGGAAGAGATGGCAGGAGAGAACATGGAGAGGCCGGCCTTCAATGCCGACCCAACGCAGAGTCGGACGAGGCAACAGATAATGATAAATAAATAAGTAACATTAGGCCATACTGGTCAAAAACAGGCAAGTTGGCAACCCTACATAATAATTGGAGGCGTGAGTATTGTGAATTTAGTATTTAGGAATTAAAATTAAATTTTAAAAATCAACATGAAAATGGCTGTACCTGATCCTAGCCTTGGCTTTCTTATGCTGGCCGCCGCCGCGCTCGAATTGATCGCCGCTGCTGCTCGAGGAGGAAGAAGAAGAAGTCGACCTGTGACGAGGCCGACGGTGGATCCCCGTCATCTTGTGGAACACGGAGCGCAGCACTCGCGAGCAGCGGCCCTTGCGGGGCGGGTCTGCAAGCAAACCACAATTACAATACGTACGTACATACAAGACTTCTTTGAATCAAAAACACTACTATAGTAGTTCCAACGAAAGAATGCAGGTGGCTCGAAATTGTTTTTCCAACATAACTTTGTCAATTCTATTCACGCTAGCTCAGCGTAGATCTTGCACACGGTGGAACTCTGGGATCTAGCACAGATAATTTTCCCTTGCGTTGGTAAAAGATATTTCTCTTTCATACATAAAGGCGACATTCCTTTTACCACGCATTCATTCTACCCCCACCACTACCAAGCATCTGCATTCTTTTGTTGGAGCAAGTTTAATAATAATACTAGTCTATGATTATGAAACGCTAGGTACCAAGAAGTTAAGTGACGGGATATAAAGCACATGGTTGAGATGGTTTGAACATGTGAAAGCAATGGTTGAAAAGAGGATGTCAAGAGACTGTATGAAAGAAGGAATAGATATGATTGTGGAATGTTGGAGGATAAAAAGAAGTGGACAAATTTGGTTGCAAAAGCAAAACACAAGCTAACCCTGCTAGAAGTGGAAAACGGGGATGGATGATGATGATGACTAAGACAGCAAAAGTATGGGCTACAGAAAAAGCAAACATATTAAACACAAACATGAAAAGAGTAACGTACGTACCATTGTTCACTTGGTATCTGTCGACAGTGGGCTTGGTCTTCCTCAGCGAATACTTTGAGTGGCGGACGACGTTGCTGTTTTCGTGTCCGCTCTCGTCGTCAGTGGAGCTGCTTTGAGTCTCCGTCGGGTCGTCCAACATTTCTGGCGAGAGCATAGTAAATGCAACAACTACCGGGGGGAGCAACGGAACCCCACCAGAGAATAATACTTCCAAGAATATGCTCCCAAATAATATTCTCCAAATGAACTCTAGTAGGAAAGTTTTATTTTTTCTTGAAATCACTCAAACTATTAGTTAGAAGGATAAATTATCATTGGTAAGCCTGTAACTGGTACGTTAATTATAATCAATTTCAAGAGGTCACAAGTAAAAACAAGGTACTATTATTTGTACTAGTCTTTAGTGAGTAGCAAAAATTATACAGGCCTACCAACACATTGTTTGAATAATTTTAAAATGAAACTAGTAAAATAAAACACACTACTAATATCTAGGTCTACCAATTTAATAATGTTTATAGAGTTTGTTTGTGGTTAAAATTAATTTAACACACACAGTACTAGTAAAGTAAAAAGAGCTTAGCATGCAAAAACAAAGAACGTGAAAGCACTGCTTGGTAACCCCAAGGCTGAAACGTACATTATACCAAGCACAAGTCATCATCTGCTGAACATTAAACAAATAAGTTGTCAAGGCCTACATTGTCCTGATATCTAACAATAACAATATACTATTATGAACAGTGAGTGCATTGAAGGTTTAACTGCAACTGGTTAGTGTTGGCTCCAGAACATCTCACATTTTTATTTTATGCAATGCTAACCAAACAATTATCAGTGGAATCTAATATTAAAATAAGCATATAACTTTTTCCCATATCCTTAAACCTAAGAATTAAAAACCACCAACCAAGTTTATAAATTAAGTAGCCTTAATGCATTATCAATGGTTATTTACAGGTAGTGTTAATGATTTATTAAGGTTTACATTTTTTAAGTTGAAATTCTTAGACATATGATTTGTTTTAATATGTACAATTATGTATGTGCCAACAGCTAAAGTTAGGCAACAGGACCCAATTGATTTTTTTCAATTCCTCTGAAAAGAGGCAATCACAAAAACCACACTTGACTACAGTAATGAAAACGTCAATCTACAAAAACTCATGAAAACCAACTCTAAGGCTACTGGCTAACTAATCATGTTTTAAGATAAAACTGGTAACGACTAGATAGAAGATATTAGATGTAGGCCAATCTCTACTTATGTAAAGCACATTAATGAGCTAGCAGCATAGACTTTCATAGTGCTTACCACGGGCATTTGGAGCGTTTTCACCATTGAGGTACCTTTTAATAGGCCTTCTCCTTTTCACTCGTGAATACATATCCTTGTACATCTCACCATTTCCTTCCATCCCACCGGACGTGCCCACTTCGTTCATAGCACTTCTGGTCCGCTTCAAGCCTCGCTCCTACGAAAACAAGTAAAAGTATGTTTTCACTTTTCATTATAGTTTAAAGGCATTAAATCACAATGGACGAAGTATTTTTTTAATACAAGAAGGTGTACAAAAAATAAGAATGCCGGACATTTTGGCAACCTTGGATGAGGCCTATACCCTATACAACGGTTTGTTTTGACGCGCGCCTGGGGGCATGTGACGCAGGTGGATGGGGACCTGCTGAGCTGACCGAGCCGGCCGGGCGAGGGTAGACACTCGGTTAGAACAATTGTGTTGTATTTAGTAAGGGGTTGACATTCTGTGTGGATGGAGTGTTCGCAGATTTGTTCTAGCACACTGACAGCTCAACAAGTGTTTTATGTACTAATTTAATTAATGTGATAGTGAATAGCATTACAAGGTTTGCGAGATATGTGAAGAGTACGCATGGCTCAGTGACTACAGTTAACAAACATACCTATATAGTTGAAGTGTGGATTTTGTCTACTTTTAGGTTCTAGGTTGTTTTTTAAGTTCGTGATAAGTGAGTCATACAAAGAGACGGCAAACATACCGAATAATTCTTAGTTTTATAAATAATTAATGTGTGACGCGTAAGTGTTTTAATGTGGATATATTGGACAACAAAATCAAAATCAGATTTATGATACAGAAATGTGGTTTTCATATTAATCTGTGGGTTAAAATCGCGTTACAAATGTATACACTGTTCTAATCCTTACAATGATAAAGAAATCATTAAAGTCGAATCACTTTTAGTTAAAGTAGTCCACAGTACTCCCGTATGCGACTTTAAATCCTATATATCGTTGGTCTTTACACGTGGAGAGTAACAAAAACTGTTGACTAGCAGTGTTGAGAGAATGAATGTTAATAATATGCTCGAACCCATCATTATTAGTAATACAATCGAAATTAGCACGCAAATTTGACATTTTTTCCGATTCGTGACAATATAAGCACTCTGTGTCGGTATCCATTGATGTTGATGTACATTCATTACAACTACACCATTTAAGATCACCTTTCTTGCCACTAAACTGTTTTAAAATGAAAGGAGGGTTGAAAATGAAGGGAGCTAATCCTAACATCGTGTACATAGAACAAACACTTTTCAACTGACCCGTCCCGTGCCCGATGGTATTGAATGGGCCGGCAGTGAGCGGCCGCATTCACTCGAGTCGATCGGTAGCGAAGCTCTGTACCCATCCAGCTACGTCACGAGTGGCGACGTCACGCACTATACAATTTCCACAATATTGGTCGTACCATGTTTAAATATTGACCGATTTCTTTAATTTTTTTTTCTAAATTCCTAAAATAAATTTAGGTTTAACATAAGTAAGCAACAAGTCAATGTGAGAGTATGGCTTTAAGCTTGCATCAAAAGCTCATTAGTCATTATCTAATTTTAAAAATTGCAAGAGTATTAGTAGGTATGTAGGCCTACTGTATGTATCTAAAGCCGGATATATTTGCTTAACTTTGCGTTGTTGGATGAGCGTAAGTTTTTAAAACAAAAAAGCGTAAAATTGCGATTTTTATGAGAAATAATTTTTTGATTGCGCTCAAATTTCACACCAATATATTATATTAATTCATAAAATTAATGTTCTGTAAAAAATCATTACAATTCATCGCAATTGGAGTATCAGTTTAGCCGGAATCCTGTTACCAAACATACAAAAATACAAACAGAAAAAAAAGAAAAAACAGTCCGTATTTTTTTCTCCAGTGTAGTGAAATAGAATCTTTGCTTCGCTCGCTACGCTCATCCAATTAGCAAGTTCCTTATTAGTAGGGATTGAGACGTTTAAACGTGCATGTAGAGCTTAAACGTTTATCGTTTTAAATAGGCCCTAGGCCTAAACGGGTAAACGTGATAGTAAAAGAAAAGTGAAATATTATGTTATCAATTATTATCACTTTCAGCTCCATACACAAACAAGGGCTAACAAATTAGACCGATAATTTTCTAAAAGCGCTTAATTTTGGAGGTGTCTGATCCCAGGCTGTATTAAGGCATCTTGTATGTTACACATGGTGGAAGTGCTGGGTCATTAAATGCGAGTGTGAGAATAAAACCGTTGTTAATGATTCGTAGGCCAATCATAAGTACAAAATTACGATTTTTGTTGTAAAACCTAGCCTAGCCTCTGCCAACCTAAAATTTATTTTAAAAAAACATTTTCAGAAAATAGGGCTTAAAAACGTTTAAACGCGAAAATTTTAAGGGGTTAACGTTTAGGAAACTAAATGCTTTTTCCATCCCTATTTATTAGAACGGTGTTTTTGAACCCAAAAAGATGGCTATCGTTTTAGCAATGTAGTTTTTTAGTAGGGGGTACAATGGTACATCATATCATAGGGATGACATCGAGTAGTACAATTTGGAACCGATTCCAGCACCCAAATTACCTATATCCTGTTACGTCTTGATGTGTGGAAACGCCGTTTACTATTACAAGTTGGTTTGAGGTCATTGCTGAATGAATTAATGAAGGCCTACCGACTGACTAGGTTTCCGTCCATCTCTGGAAATTTTTGCAATAATCGTATACAAATAAAGAATCACGTTGATAACCAGGCAATGAAGTTCATTCTTCATTACACTGTACAGGCAGTGTAACTTGTCGTACGTAGGCCTAGGTCTACGCGCAGAAAGCAGGGGGGGAGCCCGCACGCATGTGGGAAAATCTCTCGGTACTATCGCCCACACTGAAGCTCTCGTCGCAAGATAAGCCCAGAAATAACAATCCTATGCGTCGTGATTACGAATTTCGTAAATCGGTTGAAACATGATCGTATTGCAAATTCTTCTTCCACACCGACAGGTTTAATACTACCATCTTTGTTCCACACATCGAGTACCCGATATCATCCCTAGTAGGCCTACATCATAATTATGTATCAAGTTCTAAACAGAGTGCACCTACTATTTTTTTATCCTCCTCGTCAACCTTCTCATCTTCCTTATCGTCGTCTGTCATGTACACTTGGTACGCGACACTGTCCTGAGCACGCAATCTCCTCTTGTGCAAGTGTGCATCCCCACCGCCTTCCTCGGCATTTTCCTGAGCCTTGCTAGACTTCTCGCGACCGTACATGTTCGGGTAGCCGTGGAGCGTCTGCGTACCTAAGATCCAGGTAGTGTTGAAACTGTCATAAGTTAGCTTGCGGTTTCGGGTCGAACGCCGCACACCTAGAAGCCATTTGGTGGGTCCATTACACAAGCTTACGCGTACAAATGAAGACGGCACAAGGAGAAAAGGAAGGAGAAACATAAAAATCGATTTGAAAGGTCCAATTTTTCATTGAATTAAAAAGATACAAGATTCGTACCTACTTGCATCTTTTTATCTTTTTTAAAGTATTGTCTTGAATATAAGCAAACACTTTTTTTCATTATTTTAAGCCTCAATGTCCATTACAAGCTTCATATAATATTAATATGCATGTTTTTAGGGAAAGTTAGGGGGTGGGGGTCGGCTTTCATTCAGGTTTGGCCTATATTCTGCACAATTTACAGTAATTCAAGGGAAAAAAGAAGAATCAATGCAACGGAGACTTATTAAACGTTAAGCGACCGGCTAAATCCCCTGACCCAAACGTAGTGTGTACCGCCAATGTCAAAGCATAGGACAGCCCTATCTGATAAGTAGAGGTAGTGAAAAATGGTGATAACGAAATTCGCGAATTTTTTTAAATGTCCTTTTTATTGCCTAAAATGTAATATTGTCGACGAATTACATCATTTAGTGATGGAAAAAACACATTTTGAAAACGCGAATTTCGCGAAATTTCGTGTATAGCGCGAAATAACGAACGAAATTACATCAAACTGGTCAAAACGCGAATTAAATCGCCAAAATTGGACCTTTTAGTGTGCCAAATGTAAAGTGATGTGGAGGTGCCGGTCCAGTTTTGGTGGAGGTGCCGGTCCAGACCGAATATTACGCGCGCGGTAGGCGGGGTACCGTGACTTCACGGGCTTCACGGAAATATACCTCCAAAATAACGGCGCGTATCACGGCTTCCGCGAAAAAAGTATACCAAAATAACAGTGCGTACAATTTTTTTTTAGTGATTTTTTTATTTTTTAGTAACGTTTTTGACAATTTTTTGAAATCGCGAAAAACGCGAAATTTGGGTTTTTTAAAACGAAATTTGGGTTTTTATATCACCATTTCTCATTACCTCTACTGATAAGTATTAGTGGTGTGCACATGTACACACTTGCTTGAACCAGAGGATCTAGCCAGACAGAATCTATGCAGCATTTGCTTGTCACAGTGTATTGCCAATTGGCAATAAGAAAACCGATTGAGCCAAAAGAAAGGAAATGTGCTACGAGAATGAATGGGTTACAAAGCCCAAGAACGGAACATCTGCCTTGGAAGTAGCTAAGCCTACGCCAACTTACCTTCCCCCTCCTGGTTATCTGGAGTTTTATCCTCTGGAGTATCTCTCCCGTTCATATCCTCCCGATCCATCCCTGGACTGTGGTGGATTCGGCGAGACATCCTACGGCCAATGTGGTGGCGGGATTTCTTGCGTCTTCAATGATAAAACAAAAACAAATACGTATTGACGGGTAAACCACGGGTTATGGTTTGGCAAGACAAGTAGGTATTTATAATATTGCATTCTTTTCTAACAGATGTCATCCTCAGTAAAAATAATAACAGATCAAGTTAAAAATAGTGTGTGATGTTTCCTATATTTGTGATATAGTATTGGAATTGGAAGTGATAGGAAAATAAAATGGGGTCCAGGGGCTTGGACCTACAGACTACACCAAATTAAGCTGGCACTAAAATATAACACTAGAAACAGGTTTTTACTTTTTATATAGCCTGGCAGGGCCTGGTATGGACTAGGTAAAGAAAATGATTTATTTTAAAATTTAAAGCCAAGACTTGATTTAGCAATTTTATTTTTATTTTTGAGTGGAAGTAAGAAAATTTTAGAAATATGAACATTTTCCCACTTTTATATATTTATTTAATATTTCCTTGACTTCTCCGCTTGTAGAACTTGCCCAGTGGTACCGTCAAATAGATCGCAAACGTAAAAAACCGTTTTGAGACACTGGGAATTCCATGAAATCCACAATTCAGGAGAAAAATATTGTTACAGCAGCGTCGATTAGTAGAGTAGTATAAACGTACACTACTGAATTTGCTATTAAAAATCGGATTCCCAATAATTATCGTTATATCGCTACTGGTATATCATACGATTATTGCGATACAGCCAGCTATATCTTGAGATAATTATTGATATACGATTATCGTTGACACATCCCTAGTTTAACGGGTGCAAGTTGCAACACAGGTGAGTTTTCAATGCAAATTTCAATCCGTGTTCCAACTCGCAATGAACGCTAAACATATAAATGGGGTCTTAGGCCTAGCCTAAACAATAGGATGCCTAAATTAAACAAAGTAAAAGTAGAGCTTACCTTAGTCTACTATCCCTAGTACTGAACAATTCATTACTATCATCGTCGTCATCTGTTAGTTCATCTTGAGAACCATCCATCATGTTTTCTTCAGCAAATCGGTTACTTCGAGACCGGGAACTTATGCGCACACCTATCGAAATGTGAGGAAAGAAATGAGTGGAAGGGTCTACTGTTAGGACTAGGTTTAAAGCAGAGCATACACACATGAAATATGATTATAAATATAAAGGCAAGATAACTCTTCCGTTGTGGCAATCACAATACGAATGTCCATCCAGAATACCGTTTGGCATGTAAATATATACAGAATTTAGATAGGCTACTACTAAATATTGATCTGTAGAGATACGTTTTTTTTTTAGCATTTAAATTTACATTATTATTCAGCATTTATTTTTTTCAAATTTAGCATTTTGTAGTAGCCTAGGTATCTATTTTTTCTTTTCCACCAAAACCCTAAATGCAGGATGTTTCTCACACTTTAGTTAGGGATGAGAAGATTATTGTTTCGAGGCCGGGAAGAGGTTATTAAGTTTGTCTTGTGGTTAGTAAATTTAGTGAAGAATATAGGCCTAGTAGGTAAAAATTTAATATAAAAAGGTTGCTTTTTGACTGGTGCACAAGTAATTCATATAATAGGCCTACTAGTAAAGTATGCTAGTGTGCTATGTTTTTAAGTCCGATGCTTACAATTGGAGTCAATTGCGCAATCTGGGAATCTGTGTAGAAACGACATAGACCGATAAGGGTTTTAAAAAGCAAATTATAAACATAAACAGTAGCCTAGATCTAACAAATTGTAAGGAACCGATTTAAAGGATATCTTGCATTAGGCCACGACACCCAGTAGGCCTACCCTACCAGACATATTATCAACCCTAACTTCTCTAGACAACGAAGGCAAGCCAACCTTGTGACGACACTCGTTTTGCTCCGTGTCCAAACACGAACCGGTTCCTTAACTCACGTCCGTATCCTGGCCGATACGAGACATCTTTCTCATCGGAACTTTCGTGGTTCTGGCTGCTGACCGTCATGTCGTTCTCATTTTCACCTTCCTAAAACATAATATTCAGAAATTCTTATAGTTAGGTAGGTAAGTGCTGCTACCAATAACAAGCCCAGACCATAATTTCGCAACATATGCAGTGATACAACGCACAACGGTTTGAGGGGAAATATTTTACGTAATAAAGAAAGTGGCACAATTAAAAGTAGTAGCCCCTAGGCTGTCTGCCATTCTTATGCCAAAGTTAATTTTTTGGTTTAATGTAGCAAAAGAGTATTGCTATTTTGCTATTGCTACGTAAATTTTAATCAAAAAGTACACAACGTAACAACAGCAAGCATCAAACGACATTTCATTGGGGGAGAGGGTTGTAGGTCTTAACCTAAATTCCCATATACAAAGATTGACCTTGCGGCGAGGTAGCAACTACCTAGATGGTGAACGTTGGCCATGGCGCACACAAGTGACCACTGACCGTTGATAAAGCATCTATTAAATAACAGGGATTTAAATAACAATACAAATAAATACAAATTACAAATTATAGACAAGCCCTACTCGATTTTTTATTTGTATTGCTTAACGTCTCATATTAATGCACTAAGGCTGTTCGAGACGATGAGTGGTGATAGATGAGAATGAAGGGTGAAAAGAGGGAGGAGGGGAAACCCTGTACCGGCAAGTAGCCTACTCCTATCGAAAAGTACCAAGGGGACCAACAGCTTTATTTTCCATCCGAAAGGACGATGTAGGTAACCTTGACAGTCATATAGGTTCCTCCACTAACCCGAACTGCTGAGCCTGCCCACTCTCCCCTTGACCACGCTTGAGGTTGCTTAACTTCAGTGTTCGAATGGGAACCGACTAAGCGACCGCGACTAAACGAAAGAGGTGAATGCACTAGGCCTATTGACCAGTAATGACCTACAAAGCTGTCATTTTAAATAACATTGAGTGGCATATTGCGGCTAGTGAATAAGTGGGGAAAGGAGGAAGGACAACAGCACATGACATATGAATAGGTATACAAACACGTTCAATAGTCAAAACATTTTGCCCATTGGGTTTGTTTAAATATTCATGTCGACTCGTCTCAAGCAGCCACCTACAATCCACAATTTTCATGTAAGCTGTTGGAATCCTTTCTTCTCCTTTCCTCACTCATTCACTAAATAACATCTAGGTATGATAGGCCCTAAACATTGAATGTTTTAAATATAATATTTATAATGGACAGTTAGGGTTACCCAATTTTGTTCAATAGGGCTACACTAAACCTTTACAATGCATGAATGCAGACCCTTCCAAATAATAGCAAACTAAATTGCATAGCTAGCACATTGAATGGGGCCAATATCGCTTGGGACATCCTCTGTATTGGTGCAGCATTTCAATTTTGAGGGTGAAAACTGTTAGTTTGAGTAATTATTAGGGATATCGTAGGGTAGCAAATTTTGGATCCGGTTCCAGACCTTCAGGGAATCTGGTTCTCCAAATGCTGAAGGGCAAATTATGTTACATATATTATCCTGCTAATATAGGGCCTACAGATTGCATTTGAAGGTTTGTCAGGGTGTCTACAAATTTTTCATTACAAAATTCCCTGACTTTTCCAGGTTTTCTAGACGGAAAATTAAATTTTTCCAGGCTGCAAATTTGGCTTTCCCGCGCTTTATAACGGAGGAAAAATTGTTAATAAATTCAACGTCGATTTCGGGGGGAATTTTAAACACCGGACAAGGCAAAATAATTTAAGAATTGATTTTTTTAAATTGATAATTTCTATTTTCAGCATCAAACAAGTTATTAAAATTACTAAAGTATTGATTTTTTTACATTTCTTGTAAAATTCCAGAAAAAAAAAATTCCCTGACTTTTCCAGATTTATTAAATCCAGGTTTTCCAGTCTTGTAGACACCCTGTTTGTTGTTATCTGCCCTCGCCAGCTGAGGGGGGGGGGCGGGAAACAATGGGGTGGGGAGTGGTGTGGAGGCGACATACCATTGGATCGTTTACCTAGATGTATCCGTGGCATCTCAGAATTTGCCTGCAGTAATAATGTCATTTTTCGGTTGAAAATCCTTTATATTTAAAATAGAAATGAAGGTTATGTAGTTGGGCAATTCCACGGTAACGGAGTACATTTCAGAGAGCTAACAACACATTCAAAAGACAATATTTCAAATAAGGTACCGTAACCTTGTATTTAACTGTTCTATGAACTGACTTACATAGGACTTCAATTGAACTAAATTTAGCACAAGTTTATTTTATTTTAAAATTATTTTAAATGAGTTTTCAGGCAGGTTTTTGACTGGTAACGGAATTACGCTGAAAAAGCCATGTGTCCCTGGTTTAGTTAGTAATTGTTAAAAACCTGTGAATGGTGCAATAAAAATATCTATTTTGCAGCTTCTACAACATCTAGAAGCATAGTACTAAACATGCCTTCATTAAACATAATTAAATTACTATATTTAAACTGTATTTATATTCGGTAATGGAATTACCTCAGCAAATTACACATTTAAATAATGCTTGCATGTGGTTTAATTTAACTCTTAATGATGGTGTTATGCAAATTATTGAAAATCTTTAAGGATGTTTGGCATTTTGGTTGATATTTAAACTGTTTTAAGGTATTTATTTTCGGTAACGGAATTACAAACCTTGGTAACGGAATTAGGGCTACCCCAGCGAATGATAAATTTTCAAAATGCTTGCATATGGTTAAATCTAACTCTTAATGATAGTCTATTGAAAAAAAGGGTGATTACTAAATAAGGGAGTCTACTTTTTCAAAAATTTAACACTGTTTTCGAAGCAATAGTGTTCTGTAATTCCGTTACCGTAATTCCGTTACCAATGAAATATGGAGTAAATATATATTTTTCAAACTATTTTTGATTAAACTCTTCCTTATTTTAGTGAAACATTAGAAGAAAACTACCTTTTTTGTCAATTAAGTATACAAATACTTCCATATTTTAAAAATAATTGATTTTTGGTAACGTAATTACATTAGGAAACAGTGTAGGCCTATATTGGTAAAAAGAGTTAAATGGCTAAAATTCGTACAATTATTTAACTATTTTTGTATTATCTTATCAATAGGCTACAACATGTAAGTATTGAAAGGAGTTTAAATGAATAAGTTTTTGCCTAAAAATATACCCAAAATTTAAATAACTAAAATATGTTCTTATAATGTTCTCCAACCCGCAGTGGTAAAGTGAAAATTAAAATGCATGCAAAAGTGAGAAAAAATATAATTTGATGGGACTTTTATAAATTATTTCCAAAGCACAACATATTAATTTACTTAAATTTTCATGAAATACATTTCTATAAAAGTATTTCATTTTTCTAGTCAGGGACACTTAGCTGTGGAATTGCCCAGTTTGTTTTGTATTTTGCAGATAGGCCTACCTAAACTATATAAAAGTATAGCTATTTTATCCATTTATTATCATCTGTATAAAGATATAACGGTTGAACTACCGCCAATATTAAAACAACACAAAATAAACTTTTAGTAGGCCTAGGTAGGCCTACTAATAACTAACATAGCCTAACGCTACACAAAAACAAAAAGTGGATACTAAGTCCTTTAGTTAAATCTGGCATAAAACCTATTATAAATAGGCTATTGTTACCAGTAATGATTTTAATAAAGGTTTAAATTATAAATAGGCCTATTAATGTAATCCGTAACTAAAAACGCTACTGATTACAATATTTGAATAATTTTTCCTCCATGGTGTAGTTCTAACAAAACTACGCGAGACCTAGTATCCCTTTTTTCGTTTTTACGTTACTGTTTGAGAGATATTACTAAAATAAGGTTATTTCGTGCGGTTTTAATAGCCTTGTTTACATGGAGGACTGAGTACGGTATTGAGTACGGTTTTTGTACTCAGTACGTCATGTAAACACGTAAAAACCGTACCGTACCGGTTGGGTTCGGTCCGACGAAAAGTAGCTACCGTACTGGAAGACCGTACTGAGTACTGCTGAGTACTATCATGTAAACAGGTTTCTTAGACAAAACCGAACTGAAAATCATATTGCCAACCTAAACATAGGTAGGCCTAGTACTACGAAAGTACGAAACAAAGGTTGGTAATCGTTACAAATTATTTTCCCTGCACTTTCATGTGACATGTCAGTTTCTTGTTACTAACGTGGCCTACGTATCCAGATCGTTTTTATTTTTAACTTTCCTCTTGGGGTAACATCATGGCTAAACGAAATGTTGGCAGTGGCTTTTAGTTTTGTCAGCCGCCGATAGGTAGAGTTGATGCTGAACTGAAAGTGAGTTCAGTTTTAGTTCGGTACGAGTCATGTAAACGCTTTGACACCAGATAGAATTCAACGACATCTCGGTACCGTACCGTACTCAGTCCTCCATGTAAACAAGGCTAATATTGGTGGTGATCCTTGCCCTTAAATGAATACCTAGGCTATTTGCATGAATTTTAGATGTAAGTTTACTGTTTAAATACTATATTTATCTTTAGAGAATAAAATGTCTTTAATAGAAACAGCGCATTTATTTTAGGCTAAAAAATTGTTTTGATATACGTACCCTAGATATTGTGGCTTGAAGTGTTTTATTTTGGAACTAAATAGAGTGGAAGTTATGATGCCTTCGGACTCACGGCGATTCAGATCACTCAGAATTACGCTCATTTATTTCCGATGGGTCTGATACAGATGCTGATGCAATATATGCACAGTGACTGACTAGAATCAACATTCACACACGTTCAAAACTTCAAAGCGCCTTAGATAAAATCGCCTTGGTTCCAGCCGATTACAGACTACACAACAACATTACATTGAATTTACCTCGAAGCGCTTCCGTTCAACTCGCTTTTGGAATCGACTTGGAGGGAACCAAGCCGCCTTGAGCTTACGTGATATACACTTCAAAGCGGCTTCGCGACCTCTTCGTAGCGTGCGTGCGCATTTCGAAACGTAAACAAAGTCACAAAGTCACGAAAAGAATCTTATTAGGTACCGTAGTCAAATCCTTTTGCTGTAAACCTAGAAATGTCGGTACTGGTTCGGTTGAGAGTGGCCAACTTTTCACCAGCACTTCCACCGAGCCGTACACTCACTTTAAGTAACCTTACAAAACCTTTAACGTCGCTATTTTAAAACAAAAAAAAACCTTCAAAACCTTTAACGTCGCTATTTTAAACAAAAAACCTTCAAAACCTTAACACACACAACACAGTTTACAAGTGTTTTAAAAGTTGGCCACTCTCACCGAACCAGTTCCGAAATGTCTAGTATTAAGACTGTGTAGTGACTCCAAAACTAGGCTTCTAATAATAAATATATTTAGTGATAATTTGAAAGACCATCAACCGGAAATCAATTCGAAGGCAGAATGTACTAGACTAAAAAACCACTGCCGTCTAGACCCTGCAACCGGCTTGGAAGAACGCGCTTTGTTGTGGCGTAATATATGGGCGGATCCCAAATCGAATTTGTTGAAGGCGATTTTAAACAAGGAGCTTTTGCGTGCGTGATATACGTAGTCAGTGTAGGCCTGCCTACTACATAGGGCCTAGTAGAGCCTACTACTTTTCTAATTTTTCTATTCACGGTTATTAGGCGAGGGAGTAACGCGACACTCACTTCAGCTAGCTCCAACCTGCTCTGGTCCCGACGACCAAGACATGTAGGCCTAGGCCTAGTTGGTGTCCAGGGAAACATAAACCTAGGCTATGGCCAAGTCCTAGTACTAGAGCTACCTACATGTAACATGATCAGGAATATGCTAACTATTAATAAAATAAATTAGGCTACATGAAAGTTCAAGGCTGAGCTAGGTAAACCCAGTACCTTCCTCATCGGCTAAATAGGCAGCCTAGGCCCTGCTCTTTCCTCTTGAGCCTGAATGCCTAGGCCAAAACTTTGAATCTGGTTTGATGTTCTATATAGAGCTAGAATATACACACAAAATATCAAGCTCGTAGTCTTATAATATCTAGGTTTTAGCTAGGCCTAGGCTAGCCCTAGGCAACTGTTAGGGCACGCCTAAGTTGGCCTTGAGAGACAAGCCCCAGGCATAGGCCAACGCCTTGGCTTATTTCATCAAACACAAACCATTCATACTTCTGAAAGTGGAAGCTTGAGTATTAAAAGAGAATATTCAACCACTAAAAGCCCATTTGCGCTTTAAAAAAGCTTCAATAGTAAACTTATCGAAATGCAGAAAGGGAGGACGCACAACTTACCTCAATAGCTCTCGGCATCGTTCGTGTCTTTCACTGGCCATCGCGGCTGCATTAGTAGAAGTATCTTCTGGTGACACGTCTCATGCGAGTTTTCACCCATTTTCAATGTGAGGAAGTCAAAAAGAAGCAATTTAAGAAACGAATAGATTAAGAGAAGATCTTCATTGTAGGTAGACTTAGTGGTTGTAATAACGCCTTTGCAATGGCCACTGAATCCTGTAAGCAAAAGATCAGCAACTTAACGATTTTTGCGTGGGTATTACATAAAAACGATACGGAAAGTGTAAAACGTTCGTGGAACATTGACCAAAATAACGAATAAAAGTATTTTCTATTAATATATTTACCAGAACATAGTAACGAAACCACTAATCAGCCGTCCGGACAAGAAAAATTCCCATCAGCAATTGCGCAGAACAAAAACAGGACATGCTCTTCTTTTCCCCCCCCCCCCCCTCCCATCCCCCCCCTCCCCCCACCCCTTTTGTTTTTTCCCTTTCCCCCCCCCATCCTTCTTTTTTTTTTCCGTTGTTGGTTGTGAGAGAGATGTCTGTTTGTTTCTGGCGCCATGCTGATGAGAATTTCTGTTCCGGAACGGCTGATTAGTGTTTCGTTACTATTTCTGGTAAATATATTAATAGAAAAATAATTTTATTCGTTATTTTGGTCAATGTTTCCACTTCGTTTTTACACTTTCCGTTTCGTTTTATGTAATACCAACGAAAACTCGTTTAAGTTGCTTATCTTTTGTTACAGGATCCCGTGGCCAGTGCAAAGCGTTATTACAACCATAGGTTACCTACAATGAAAGATCTTCTCATTAATCTATTCGTTGTTAAATTGCTCTTGTTGACTTCCATATGAAAAATGGTGAAACTCGCCAGTGGGAAGTGTCACCAGAAGGAGAAACTTTATACTAATGCAGGCCCGCGATGCCAGTGAAAGACACGAACGATGCCGAGGAGGGCGATTGATGAAGTTGTGCGTCCTCCCTTTCTGCAATTTCTATAGTTTACTATTGAAGCTTTTTTAAAGCGCTAAATGGGCTGATTAGTGGTTGAAATATGCTCTTTTAATACTCAAGCTTCACTTTCAGAAGTATGAAATGGTTTGTGTTTGGATGAAATAAGCAAGGGAGTTGTGCCTGTGCCTGGGGCTTGTCTCTCAAGGCCAACTTAGACGTGCCCTAAAGTTGCTAGTGGCTAGCCTACGGCCTAGCTAAAACCTAGAATATAAGACTACGAGCTGATATTTTGTGTGTATATTCTAGCTCTATATAGAACAATCAAACCAGATTCAAAGTTTTGGCCTAGCATCAGGCTGCAAGAGGAAAGAGCAGGGCCTAGGCTGCCTATTAGCCGATGAGGAAAAAGTAGGATAGGGGTTTACTAGCTAGCCTTGAACTTTCATGTAGGCCTAGCCTAATTTATTCATTACGAGTAGCATATCCTGATCGGTTACATGTAGGTAGCTCTAGTACTAGGACTTGGCCATAGCCTAGGTTTATGTTTCCCTGGACACCAACTAGGCCTAGGCCTACATGTCTTGGTCGTCGGGACCAGAGCAGGTTGGAGCTAGCTGAAGTGAGTGTCGCGTTACTCCTCGCCTAATAACCGTGAATAGAAAAATTAGAAAGTAGTAGGCTCTACTAGGCCCTATGTAGTAGGCAGGCCTACACTGACTACGTATATCACGCACGCAAAAACTCCTTGTTTAAAATCGCCTTCAACAAATTCGATTTGGGACCCGCCCATATTTTACGCCACAACAAAGCGCGTTCTTCCAAGCGGTTGCAGGGTCTAGACGGCAGTGGTTTTTAGTCTAGTACATTCTGCCTTCGAATTGATTTCCCGGGTTTATGGTCTTTCAAAATTATCACTAAATATATTTATTATTAGAAGCCTAGTTTTGGAGTCACTACACTTAATACTAGACATTTCGGAACTGGTTCGGTTGAGAGTGGCCAACTTTTAAACACTTGTAAACTGTGTTGTGTGTGTTAAGGTTTTGAAGGGTTTTTTTTTTGAAATAGCGACGTTAAAGGTTTTTAAGGTTTTTTTTGTTTAAAATAGCGACGTTAAAGGTTTTGTAAGGTTACTTAAAGTGAGTGTACGGCTCGGTGGAAAATGCTGGTGAAAAGTTGGCCACTCTCAACCGAACCAGTACCGACATTTCTAGGTTTACAGCCCAAAAAGGGTTTGACTACGGTACCTAATAAGATTCTTTTCGTGACTTTGTGACTTTGTTTACGTTTCGAAATGCGCACGCACGCCACGAAGAGGTCGCGAAGCCGCTTTGAAGTGTATAAACACGTAAGCTCAAGGCGGCTTGGTTCCCTCCAAGTCGATTCCAAAAGCGGTTGAACGGAAGCGCTTCGAGGTAAATTCAATGTAATGTTGTTGTGTAGTCTGTAATCGGCTGGAAAACCCAAAGGGGATTTTATCTAAGGCGGGTTTGAAGTTTTGAACGTGTGTGAATGTTGATTCTAGTCAGTCACTGTGCATATATTGCATCAGCATCTGTATCAGACCCATCGGAAAAAAATGAGCGTAATTCTGAGTGATCTGAATCGCCGTGAGTCCGGGAAAGGGATCATAACTTCCACTCATTTAGTTTCCCAAAAAAAAACACTTCAAGCCACAATATCTAGGGTACGTATATCAAAACAATTTTTAGCCTAAAATAAATGCGCTGTTTCTATTAAAGACATTTTTATTCTCTAAAGATAAATATAGTATTTAAACAGTAAACTTACATCTAAAATTCATGCAAATAGCCTAGGTATTCATTTAAGGGCAAGGATCACCACCAATATTAGCCTTGTTTACATGGAGGACTGAGTACGGTACGGTACCGAGATGTCGTTGAATTCTATCTGGTGTCAAAGCGTTTACATGACTCGTACCGAACTAAAACTGAACTCACTTTCAGTTCAGCATCAACTCTACCTATCGGCGGCTGACAAAACTAAAAGCCACTGCCAACATTTCGTTTAGCCATGATGTTACCCCAAGAGGAAAGTTAAAATAAAACGATCTGGATACGTAGGCCACGTTAGTAACAAGAAACTGACATGTCACATGAAAGTGCAGGGAAAATAATTTGTAACGATTACCAACCTTTGTTTCGTTTTCGTAGTACTAGGCCTACCTATGTTTAGGTTGGCAATATGATTTTCAGTTCGGTTTTGTCTAAGAAAACCTGTTTACATGATAGTACTCAGCAGTACTCAGTACGGTCTTCCAGTACGGTAGCTACTTTTCGTCGGACCGAACCCAACCGGTACGGTACGGTTTTTACGTGTTTACATGACCTACTGAGTACAAAAACCGTACTCAATACCGTACTCAGTCCTCCATGTAAACAAGGCTATTAAAACCGCACGAAATAACCTATTTTAGTAATATCTCTCAAACAGTAACGTAAAAACGAAAAAAGGGATACTAGGTCTCGCGTAGTTTTGTTAGAACTACACCATGGAGGAAAAACTTTTTTCAAATATGTAATCAGTAGCGTTTTTATTTACGGATTACATTAATAGGCCTATTTATAATTTAAACTTTATTAAAATCATTATGGAACAATAGCCTATTTATAATAGGTTTTATGCCAGATTAACTAAAGGACTTAGTATCCCTTTTTGTTTTTGTGTGCGTTAGGCTATGTTAGTTTTTAGTAGGCCTACCTAGGCCTACTAAAAGTTTTTTGGTTGTTTAATATGGCGGTAGTTCAACCGTTAATCTTTATACAGATGATAATAATGTATAAATTGCTATACTTTATATAGTTTAGGTAGGCCTATCTGCAAAATACAAAACAACTGGGCAATTCACAGCTAAGTGTCCCTGACTAGAAAATGATATTCTTTTAAAATGTATTTCATGAAAATTTAAGTAAATAATATGTTGTGCTTTGGAATAATTTATAAAGTCCCACAAATTATATTTTCTCACTTTTGCATGCATTTAAAATTTCACTTTACCACTGTGGGTTGGAGAACATTATAAGAACTTTATTATTTAATTTAAATTTTGGGTATATTTTTAGGCAAAAACTTATTCATTTAAACTCCTTTCAATACTTACATGTTGTAGCCTATTGATAAGATAATACAAAAATAGTTAAATAATTGTACGAATTTTAGCCATTTAACTCTTTTTACCAATATAGGCCTACACTGTTTCCTAATGTAATTACGTTACCAAAAATCAATTATTTTTAAAATATGGAAGTATTTGTATACTTAATTGACAAAAAAGGTAGTTTTCTTCTAATGTTTCACTAAAATAAGGAAGAGTTTAATCAAAAATAGTTTGAAAAATATATATTTACTCCATATTTCATTGGTAACGGAATTACGGTAACGGAATTACAGAACACTATTGCTTCGAAAACAGTGTTAAATGTTGAAAAAGTAGACTCCCTTATTTAGTAATCACCCTTTTTTTCAATAGACTATCATTAAGAGTTAGATTTAACCATATGCAAGCATTTTGAAAATTTATCATTCGCTGGGGTAGGCCTAATTCCGTTACCAAGGTTTGTAATTCCGTAACCGAAAATAAATACCTTAAAACAGTTCAAATATCAACCAAAATGCCAAACATCCTTAAAGATTTTCAATAATTTGCATAACACCATCATTAAGAGTTAAATTAAACCACATGCAAGCATTATTTAAATGTGTAATTTGCTGGGGTAATTCCGGTACCGAATATAAATACAGTTTAAATATAGTAATTTAATTATTTTTAATGAAGGCATGTTTAGTACTATGCTTCTAGATGTTGTAGAAGCTGCAAAATAGATATTTTTATTGCACCATTCACAGGTTTTTAACAATTACTAACTAAACCAGGGACACATGGCTTTTTCAGCGTAATTCCGTTACCAGTCAAAAACGTGCCTGAAAACCTCATTTAAAATAATTTTAAAATAAAATAAACTTGTGCTAAATTTAGTTCAATTGAAGTCCTATGTAAGTCGGTTCATAGAACAGTTAAATACAAGGTTACGGTACCTTATTTGAAATATTGTCTTTTGAATGTGTTGTTAGCTCTCTGAAATGTAAAATCCGTTACCGTGGAATTGCCCGACTACATAACCTTCATTTCTATTTTAAATATAAAGGATTTTCAACCGAAAAATGACATTATTACTGCAGGCAAATTCTGAGATGCCACGGATACATCTAGGTAAACGATCCAATGGTATGTCGCCTCCACACCACTCCCCACCCCATTGTTTCCCGCCCCCCCCCTCAGCTGGCAGGCGATAACAACAACAGGGTGTCACAAGAAAATGGAAAGTC